>PVIA01011562.1:23085-43710 GCA_004024845.1 Tonatia bakeri | reverse complement strand
TCCTTCCTTCCTTCCTCCCTCCCTCCCTCCCTCCCTCCCTTCCTTCCTTCCTCTCTCTCTCTCTTTCTTTCTTTCTTTGGTTGGGGTGGGGCACCTAGAGATTTCTCCTGCTTCATATAAGCTTGTCCCTGCATTCTGAGGGGGCTGGAATGTTATCTAATTTCACTTGATGTAATTTTGAACTCACAGAAAATGTCAAGCCTTGTACAAAGATGTCTGTGTATTCTTTACCCAGGTCCCCCAATTCTCGCCATTCCTGCACCCATTTGCACTATTGTTCGCTCATTATCTTTTTATGTTTACTTTTCCAGGAACATTTGAGATAACATTGGCCATACCACATCCCTTTGTCCCTGAATACGTGGGTGTGTATTTGCTAAGGGCAAGGACATTCTTTGTACTAATCACAATACAATGGTCAGAATCAGAAACTGTAACGTGGATAACTTACTACTATCTCATGGATAGGAGGCGTCTGAATGTCATGGAGTGCCATACGAGTGTACAGGACAGGAAATGGGTCCCCCCATGGCATTTGGTGCAGCTGTCTCTCTGGTCTCTGTTCTTGGAAACAGTTCCTCTGCCTTTTCCTTTCCTGACATGGACATTTTTGAAGAGTCAAGACCAGTTGTTTGGCAGCAGGCCCCTTTGTTGGAATTTGTTTGATGTTTCCTTGCTATTAGAGTCAAGTTAAAAAGCATAGCTATTTTTTGAAAAGATTTTATTTATTTATTTTTGGACAGAGGGGAAGGGTGGGAGAAAGAGAGGGAGAGAAACATCAATGTGTGGTTGCCCCTCACGTGACCCCCGAATGGGGACCTGGTCTGCAACCCAGGCATGTGCCCTGACTGGGAATCGAACCGGTGACCCTTTGGTAAGGAGACCAGTGCTCAATCCACTGAGCCACACCACCCAGGGCAGCATAGTTTTATATATATGAAAGAAAAATGGAGTGAGGGAGGACAGGAGAGAGAGAAAGAGAGAGAGAAACATCAGTTGGTTGCCTCCCAGGTACACCCCCACCAGAAATCAAACCCACAACCCAACCACGTGCCCTGATGGAGGATCAAACCGGAGACCTTTTGGCTTATGGGACAATGACTCAACCAACTGAGCCATTCGGTTAAGGCAGCAGCAAAGTGTCTTAATCCTCCTAAATCCCATCCCCGAAAATCCCACGTGGAACAAGCAGGAGAGCAAAAGTTCACAGAGGACATCTTCCACTCAGGCTGCTGACCACGCAGCTCCACAAACCCCGAAACACACATGAGTGGGGCCGAACCAGCACCAGCACAGGGAGCAAAGGAAACTGGGGAAGGTTCTGTGGAGGCTGGTGTCCCCACGGGTCCTCTGCCCTGGAGGGGGCGTGCACCGTGTTCACGTGATACATGAATGTATCATGGTCCGATTGCCTTGGAGGGATGGATCATGGTGCCGCTCTCACACTGCCTACTTCTCTGCTCTCTTAGGTCTTTGGATTAAGCTCCCCTGTGGCGAAGCCTGTCCTTGACGGTCATCATACTCCCAAGCCCATGGGCACCTGGGTAGAAGTATTTGGACCTTCAAGTCCTCTTCCTGAGACCCAGGATTCCCAATCTCCAGTCCCCCCACCCTCAGACCACATGTCCGGGCCCCCGGCCCTTCCTCCCTCAGACTAGGCTGTCTGGGTTCCTAGTCCCCTGTTCTCCTGGGATTCCCACGTCCAGATGTCCAGTTCTCTGGTCCTTCAGGACCCAGGAGTGGCACCCTAGCACCAATGACACCCCCAGGATCCAAGAAACCTGGCCCAGCGCTGAGGACCAAGATGTTGTTCCATTTCTAGTGCTACACGAACCCAGAAAACTATATCTCCCATGAGGCTGTGAGCCTTCAGTGTCAGTAAAAATAGTTCCCCTTTAGAAAAGAATCCCATTATTGTGGTACCTCTGAGAAATAGTTCCACAGCACCAACAGGAGGTTGGGGGTAAAATGGGTGGGGATAAGCTCTGTCCTGTCCAAGGGCTGGGGTAGTCCAGAGTCCCTGGGGACAAACACCCATGGGAACAGAAAGCTGAGGTCCCATGAGGGGGAGGCTGGGACTTTCTCACATCCTTTCAGCCATGGGAGCCAGGGGGTTTTGGGGGTCAATGGGGGAAGGGAAAGCAGATCCTGTTTCCTTCTTCAAATGCACACACACATACTCACTCTGATCTTTCTTTCAGACTCTTTATTATTCCAAGTAAGAAAAGTAAAAATATAAATAAGATAAATAACCCAATAAATAAAGAGGAGTCGCATTCGTAGGCGGCCTGTGGCTTCAGGACGCATAGCTGGGGCTTCGGCCCAGCGAGGACAACACCATGCTGAGGGGATCTGAGGAGCTCACGTCCGGGGGGCCGGGGAACAGGACCTCTGGGCTCTCCGGTGGTGGCACGTGGGGCAGGCCCTGCAGCGGCAGGAAGCGGGCGGGTACCAAGTGGCGTGGGTCAGAGGATGGGGAGTTGTGGGGGGCCAGGCGGAGCGGGAGGCCCAGGGCCTCGGACTGGTAGATGTTGTACCCATCCTCCAGAAGCAGCTCCCGGAAGCTGCAGGCTTCGGCGTCGAAGTGGAGCTGAGGGGACGGGACCAGAGATCAGAGACACTGCCACACTTCCTACCTGGGGGGACCTGGCCTCCCACTTCGACCTCTAGGACACCCGGGGCTAGTTCTGCAAGGCCCACTTCCTGTCCCCACCTCACAAAGAGGAATGTTCCAGCCCAGGGAACAGTCAAAGCTCTCCCAGATCGAGTAGGGGGGTCTGGCCACCACTCCCTAAGGCCGTGGTCACAGTACAGGTTCCATGAGTGACCATGTGGCCAGCACACAGAAGTCCGTGGGGTCACCAAGGGTCACCAGACTCAAGACTCCGTCTTTCAGGACATTGTGCCATTTGGCAGCCTCGTGGTGTGGGGCCAGGGGTGTTGCTTCCTGAGCCTCAGTTTCCCCTTCTTGCAAACATTGATGGCAATGGCCCCACCTTCACGCGTTTCGGTGAGGTCAGCCCGCACAGAGGGCATGGGCCCTAAGCTCGCCCAGTGCGGTCCTGAAGGAGATGGGAAAAAGGTAGATGCGGAGGAGGGCCATCCCGGGAACTCACCGATCCGTACAAGGACCCATCTGGCCTCTGGCACAGGTACCTGGAGGTCTCCACCCCTAATATCTGAATGACACCTGGCTTCAGGGCTTTGAGCTCCAAGAGACCTGAGGGGAGAAGGGAGAAAGTGGTCAGAGACTCAGACCCCCTTTCCCAGCCCCAGCACTCCAGGGCCCTGGCCCCTCCCCCTCGGCCCCAGTCTGCGCCCCCACACTCACTTTCGGGGCTCTGGCGGGCAGACCCCGCCACAGTGCCGTCAGCCCGGATCTCCAGGTGGGCCTCCATCTCCTCCTGGGCGTCATCTGTGTAGAGGTACCGCTGCCGGACTTGGCTCCCAAATTGGAGGAGGGGGCTGGAGTCTGGGACGGGGAGTGCCTGGCAGGCTCCCAGCAGGACAGCCAGCACAGGGACCCACAGTCCCAGGCACTGGACTCTGGTCTTGTCCCAGCCCATCAATGGCTCACGTCCTCCGGCGAGGTCTGGAGCCTGCAGTCCGAATCGCTGTTGCAGATGCTGGTGGTCTGAGGGAGCAGGTGCGCAGATGGCCACTCAGGTGGTCCAAATGCACGTGGGTTCTCAGCCGAGAGACACTGAATATCTTGGGATAGATGCAGAAGCTGCGGAATTTATATCCTGACAGACCCGCCCAGTCACCATCTGTTCACCTGACTTGTGATATTTGACCCACTTGGCAGGAGCAAGGATTCCACCGTGGCCAGGTCAGCTTGAACTCGTGATGCAATCAGGTGGTCCTTCCAGGTGGGGGCCCGGACTCCTGGGTCCAAAGGAGGAGGGGCTGGGGCCTGGACTCCTGGGTCTGAGGAGGGAGGGGCTGGGGGTCTGGACCCTGGGTCTGAGGGAGAAGGGGCTGGGGGTCTGGACCCCTGGGTCTGAGGGAGGAGGGGCTGGGGGCCTGGACCCCTGGTTTTGAGGGAGGAGGGGCTGGGGGCCTGGACCCCTGGGTCTGAGGGGGGAGGGTTGGGGGCCTGGACTCCTGGGTCTGGGGGAGGAGGGGCTGGGGGCCGGACTCCTGGGTCTGAGGGAGGAGGGGCTGGGGGCCTACCTCCCTGAATGACTTTTGCAGACTGTGTCCCATCACCGGAGTTTCTGCATCCCACCTGAATTTCTAGGTTTCTGGGGTCAGACACTGAGGATCCTCTGTGATCAGCAAATCAGTAGGTGACACAGGACAGAGTGTTCTCTGCAAGAACACAAGTGTCCTGGCCCCGAATCGTCTCATCTCAAGCTCCCGTCTCAAGCTCACCAAGCCCTGCCCAGGAGCTGGTGCATCAGACACCCAGGCCTCTTCCTCCCTGATGCAATCCCATCTGATTCTTTCACAAGAGGAGCCACTTCGGGCCCAGACAAGTGCTCCCGCAATGGCTCGCCTGGGTGGGCGTCTCTCGCTCCGAGTCGGCGGCAGGTGAGCCGGGCTCCAGACACAGAAGTTATAAGACAGGCTGGTGAATCAGGACCAGAGGGATGGGGAAACCAAGACAGTTCCTTAAACAAGCAGTTTGCAGCCAAGTGGTAAACCTAGATGCCGAGCAGTTGGCAGCTACCTAATAAATTGTACCCTCTCTAAACCAAAGACACTGAAGAGTAAATGGTTTGTACTCCTCAGCCAGAGGGTGAGTAGCCCTGTTCAGGGAGACGGCAGAGATCCCGTCTGTGCCAGCCACACCCAGGGATGGGTGGAGTTGAGGGAGTCTCTTAGGAGCATCAGCATAACGCTGATGAATATTCTATTGGCCATCCTTCCTGAGACCCCCCAAAGCCCCCAGCCTTTAAAACTCTTCAGAACAAAGGTTCTGGCAGCCTCTCCCTCCAGGGAGCGAGCCCACGCCATTCCCACCTCCTACCCGTCCCCTCCCCCCTCTCGCTCCCCCATAGGCACCATCTCGTAAGCTCCAGGGCCCCTGCAAGGTTTGCAACAAGGGAGCAATGGGCGGGAGCAGCTCCTCCTGGGCTCACACCCAACCCTGTCCTCAAGCCCCCAGATCCCCTTTAAATTTTTAAAATTGGCTTTAGAGAGAAAGAAAGGAAGGAAGAGAGAGGGAGAGAGAGAAACACTGACTCGCCCTCCACCTGTGCACGTAGTCATCGGTCAGCCCTTGCATGTGCAGACCGGGGATCGAACCTGCAACCTTGGTGCACCGAGATGCTGCTGCAGCCGACTGAGCTGCCTGCCAGGGCCCCAAGGCCCCCTTTCCTCCAGTTTCCTAGTAACCCAGAGCAGCCCAGCCCGGGCTCATTTCCCTACCAAGTCCCTCTCTGGTTGCCCCCTCCATCCAAAGCTCTCCCTCGTTTCACTGGCCCCAGCTTTAATAAACGTCCCCTCCTAGTCACCAGACTCGTGCTGTGGAATCTTCCCTACACAAAGTCAAGAACCCACAGTCTACCTGCCTACCCTAAGCAGACCCACTCATGGCCAGACCCCCTCCCCCAAATCCCATCTGGTGTCACAGTGAGACCCAAGGGCAGGAGGCCAGTGAAGGATGGGCAACTTCTTGGAACCTGAGGGTGGAAAGAGTGGACACCCCGTTCTGAAGGAGGAAGGTAGCCGGGGGAGGCCTGGACTTTTCTCAGTCTGAGAACCCACAGATCCAACCCTGCGTGTGGAGGAGTTATGACCAAGGGCCTGGAGAGTCGCGGCAAATTCCGGCGTCTCTGGTTCAGACTGCTGGGGCTGGGTTGGCGAGGTGGGCAGCCGCCTCCAGCCGTGGGAAACTGCATTGATTTTGTGGGGCAGCCGAGGTCGTCGTTCCCACGCTGGACTCTGGCAAGGTCCAGCAAGGAAGAGTGACATCCACGGTGTTTGTCCATTTGGGTCCTCAGGAGGGGCTGCCTGGAGATGCGCCCCTCTGGGAAGTTAGGCACCAGACCCTAGAATCTCCTCAAAGGAGAGGCTTGGGGGCCGTGACTCTGGCCAGGGGCGGACACTTTCAGGTCGCACTCTCAGGGCGGGAGGAGGCTCTGCATCCGCTCCTGCAGCAGCGCGGCAAACAGGTTCTTCAGCCTCCAGGGGAGGATGCGGTTGGGTGAGAACTGCACCGCTTCCGCCCTGCCTCGGCGGACCTGTGTTGGGGCCCCACCCCAAGCCACTGGGGCGAGGCAGGGCTGGGCACATGCAGAGACACTGAAGACAAGGTAAGCCCAGACACCGGAGAAGAGGGAGAGGTTGACGGATCACCGGGTCCGGCATTGCATCTGGGCGCTGGATCTCCAGGTCCACCGAAGGATGCATGTCCAGGATGGCCGGCCTGGCCCTCGGGCTGGCCAGTGCTCCGGAGAAGGGGGCTGGGATAGCCGGCCCCCCGGCTGGAAGGGGCGGGGCTCTGCCTCACCCCTACCTGCCTGGCCAGGGAGAGGTGGAAGCTGTGAGCCAGCGGACCGCGCCCAGCGCGCTGGCTCTCAGAGCCCTGGCCGCCCACTGAGCGAGGAGGCGCGAAGCGCAGGCCGGCGGGTCCGGGGAACCTGGAGCCCACGGTTCTGGGGCTGCTGGGTGTAGACTGCTCTTGAGGACAGCGGGCTGGGGCCTCTCCACGTGGAGGGGGTACCCGCCAGCCGCCAGGAGCTCAGGTTAGTGGGAAGGGCGGATACCCCACCCCCAGCAGTCACACTCCCAACCTCTTTTTATGACCCAAGGAGTTACCCCTATCCTCACTCCCCAGCTACTGCTCCACCCAAGATCGAGATCCCTTATCATCCTGGTCCTCCAGCCACTCACTTTCTCTTTGGCCTGTGGCTTCCTGTCCCCTCCTCGGTGGATTCTATTCCTCACACAGAGGTACACGTGAGAAAGGAGTTGGTGGAACACTGCCCAATCTCGATGGGCCTTAGGGGTGGGGGCAGTGAGACCTGACCCCGAGATGGGGGCACAGGCGTGGGGTTCTGCACTATTTCTCTCTTGGAAACCACCGGTTTTCACAACCCGCATCCCCGCACCCCCAAATTCCAAACCTCCTGCTTCTCCTCCCTCAGATCCAGGAGTCCTGGACCCTGATCCCCTTTTCCCTGAGACCCAGAGTCCAAACCCTGGGGCCCCTCATTCCTTCCTTCCAGCCTCTCCTCCCTGACACCTCCCTCAGACTCCGAGCTTCTGCTCACTCATTTTTTCTGCCCCGCAGCCATGGGGACCCTCAGCCGCCGGCACCTCTGTCTGACCTTCCTGCTGGTCTGTGTTCTTGCGTCGATTGCCTTCCTCCACATCTCGCAAGACCTCTTTCACAATGTCCTGGACCTGCCCATCCTGTTCGGGGATGG
Source organism: Tonatia bakeri (assembly GCA_004024845.1). NCBI lineage: Eukaryota > Metazoa > Chordata > Mammalia > Chiroptera > Phyllostomidae > Tonatia > Tonatia bakeri. The sequence continues at coordinate 36,331 of PVIA01011562.1, read as the reverse complement.
ACACCGGGTGACAGGCCCCGTGGCCATCTTCTGCCTGTCAGGCACTCCGGTGAACCCCAATGCCTCCTCTCCCTGCCTCGCGCACCCCGACTCCCTCTCAGGAACCTGGACCATCTCCCCGGACGGCCGGTTAGGTAACCAGATGGGGCAGTACGCCACTCTTCTGGCCCTGGCCCAGCTCAACAGCCGCCAGGCCTTCATCCTACCCGCCATGCACGCCACCCTGGCCCCCGTGTTCCGCATCACCCTGCCGGTGCTGGCACCCGAGGTGGACAGAGACACGCCCTGGCGGACGCTGGACCTGCACGACTGGATGTCGGAGGAGTACGCCCACTTGCAGCAGCCTTTGCTGAAGCTCAGGGGCTACCCTTGCTCCTGGACCTTCTTCCACCATGTCCGGGATCAGATCCGGAGGGAGTTCACCCTGCACGGTCACCTTCGGGACAAGGCCCAGGATTTCCTGAGACGGCTCCGCCTGCCCAGCACTGGGGCTGCCCCGAGCACCTTTGTGGGCGTCCACGTGCGCCGTGGGGACTATCTGGAGGTGATGCCCCATCACTGGAAGGGTGTGGTGGGCGATCGCGCCTACCTCCAGCAGGCCATGGACTGGTTCCGGGCCCGGCACGAAGCCCCCATCTTTGTGGTCACCAGCAACGGCATGGAGTGGTGCCGGCAGAACATCGACACTTCCCAGGGGGACGTGATCTTCGCTGGAGATGGGCAGGAGGGCTCCCCGGGCCGGGACTTTGCGCTGCTCACGCAGTGCAACCACACCATCATGACCATCGGCACCTTCGGTTTCTGGGCTGCCTACCTGGCTGGCGGAGACACCATCTACCTGGCCAACTTCACCCTGCCCGACTCCAGCTTCCTCAACATCTTCAAGCCTGAGGCCGCCTTCCTGCCGGAGTGGGTGGGCATTAACGCCGACTTGTCCCCGGTCCAGAAATTGCCGAGGAGTCTTTTTGGAATAGTCTGACCCATCCAGAGCCAGTGTCATGGGTCTCCAGAGACCAAGCAGCTCCTGGCGGTCCTGCAGCAGATGGGCACCCATTTCTAGAGTGATTCTAGGTGGCTAGAATTTCAGAAAACCAGAGGCTTTCAGCGACTGCCTGAGCATTCTAGAACCAGCAGAAAATATGTTCCCAATGTCTGGCAATGTCTGGGGGGGGGGGGCTCATGACAGTTCTGCAAGGCACAATGGCCACCTGTTCTTCCCAGCACTTTCCAGAGTACTTCCAGATGGCAGAGGGCTGCAGAATCAGAAACTACTCCCTCTAGTGTTGATTGTTGAGGTCTTTTACGGAAGAGATGTTTCTCTTTTCTTGGGCCCTCAGGACTGCAGAAACTCACGTGTTTTAGAGCAAGCACTGGCCAGCTCCCCTTTTGTGTTTCTGGAATGTATCCAGATGGGGGGCTTGCTGTAGAGAGGGGCGAACCCTGCAGGGCTCTTCCAGAGTGGTGGGGGTTCTGGAGTTCTGGAGAACACTGGTGAAGAGTTGAGTAAAGGTACAGCCAGAAGCTCAACACGTCACCACTGCCAGAAAGACTGATGCAAGGCAAACTATGTGTAGTTGGGGCAGTTTCTGAGAAGAGTGAAGCTCTATCCAACTTCTCAGCCCCTGAAAAATAACCCCACAGAGACTTTGCTTTCCGGCGGATAGGCTAAAACGTGGGAGGTGGGAGAGAGGGGTGGCTGCAGAAATGCTGCAGCTTCTGAAGCAAGGCTTTCTAGAAATTTAAGGAGACTTGTTTTTTAAGCTCAAAAACTACCAAAGACAATCCCCAGCTAGTGTGACTCAGTGGATTGAGTGCCGGCCTGCGAGCCAAAGGGTTGATGGTTTGATTCCCAGTCAGGGCACATGGCTGGGTTGTGAGCCAGGTCCCCAGTAGGGGGCGTGTGAGAGGCAACCACACACTGATGTTTCTCTTCCTCTCTTTCTCACTCCCTTCTCCTCTCTAAAAACAATGAATAAAATCTTAAAAAAAAAAAAAACTACCGATGGCCGGCACTGCCCATGTTGACTCGAGTTTGGGTTGCCTCTCCAAATGAAGGACGTTTCTTCTTCTGCAGCTGAGCTGCTGGGGGAGATGAGATGTGTTTTCTGGAAGCCAGCTGGCATAAACGTGTCCTCTGGACTTGCTGAAAGCTGCGGGTACTGTGCCTAATCATTGTCTGTCTGACCCTCAATTCACAGAACTTAGTGACAGCTGGCTTTGGCAGTGAGGGATGGGAAGATTTGAGGGCATGCAGACTCTGGATTAACCTCATACTCCAGCAGGAGGACCCTTGGCCAAGGAGGATAGGATTCTTGACTAAGATTTCGGGAGCCCCTTGATGTTTTTTTGAAGGGGGTGAAGGTAGGCACATTGATTACAAAATGTCTAAGAATCTAAGCCCCTTTTGTAGTCCTCTGGAGGAGTTCTGAGCGATTGTTCACTACTCAGCTGCCACATGGGGGAGAGAGGGTGGTATGAATTAAAAGTCCACATCACCAACCCCTGTCTGTGGATTTTTTGGACTTGTGTGCATGCATGTGTGTTTGTTAGAAGGAGGAAAAGTGCAGAACTTCCAGGGACCCTCATGGCTCATGTGTTGGGGTATCCTCCTTGCTCAGATCTGGCAGCCTCTTGTTGCCACACTTGTCTCTGGGCCCCAATTCTTTTCTCATCTCTCACTATTGAGACCTCACTTTCCTCTGGGACCTTGGCATTCAGGCCCAGAGGCTGGGAGAGAAGGTGGAGCAAGAAGTGAGCACACAATATAATTCTTTTTTTATGTTAGTATTTGTCATTGTATTTTTTCCATTACCATTTACCCTCTTATACGCCACGCCCCCTCACAGTAGAACTCTTGAACTACATTTCCCACAATGCCACGGGGTTGGCTGTGGTTATCTGCTAGGGAGAGATCCGCAGCCTTCTGGGAGTCGTAGTCCTAGGGCTGGGAATGGCTACTTTTAGCGTCTTCCTATCTCGATGTGTGGGGTCGTGGGTATCTAGCCGGAAGTCTGGGTCCCGGGGCCCAGGGAAGGGAGCAAGCTGGAGTCCAGAACTCCATTCCTTGCTTCTGGAAAGCTGTAGCAGATAGGGTGCTTCTATAGACACTTCTATCGATGCTGGGGAAGTTCGGGTCTGAAAAGGCAACCGCCTCTGTGACGTTAAGGCGCGATAGGCGGGGACTCCTTTGTTGTGGTCCAATCAGACTCAGAGTTGGGCTCCTGGGCGGGGCCAAGGAAGCCCCTCACGTAACATCTCTTGGGAATTCCGGGCACCAAGTAGGGAGCTAGATAGAAGACGGAGGCTATGGGAGTTACCTTGTAGATAGAAGCGAACTGTGACTTCGACCCCAGTCATATCTCTATACTGCGCAACCAACCGCACCCTCGCCTCTGACAAAATCCTTAATTTCAGTAGTGGGAAAGTATTAGTAGAGTGGAAGGGCGTGGCCCGGTCCTCCTCTCTCAAAGCCCTGGGAATCTGGACTCAGCTGTTCAGCGAACCCTAGTGTTTGAGGGTACAATACTCTGGAGATCGGCAGCGTCTCTTCAGGGTGCATCTGGATTCCTCGGTTCCCTAACGAGAATTGTGCGCCCTGCAAATTGGGGGTCCATTAGTCTCGGGGTAGGGCATCTCTTCACTTAGCGCTCACCTCCTGGGGTGAGAGGACTCTCTCCGGGGGTCTGCGCAGATTGAGCGCTCAGGCCTCAATGGGGCCGCTGCTTTCCCTGCTGCTGGTAGGGGCGCTGGCCAGCTGCCTGCTTCCTGCCTTGGGTTGTGTCATATGTGATACAAAGGTCGTGGAGGCGCTAAACTCCTTGGAGACGGATTACTTGCCTGGCCACCTGGGGGCTGAGCATCACAAAGACGTGATGAAAAGGTTAAAGCAGGCCGTGCAGGATTTCAAGGAGCTGCCGATTAACGAGGATTCCTATATGGGGGTCGTCGGTGAGGGCAGGATGGAGCCTGGACTCCTGGGTCCTGGGAAAGGAGGGATCTGGGCTAGGATAGCTGGGTGCAGGGGCAAAGGGTTGAAGGTAGAGTCTCCTGGGTTTGAAAATGTAGCAGACTTGGGTACAGATTTCAGGGTTCCTCAGGGCTAGCAAATACGGTGTTCTCCCACCCCTTATCCTGCAATTTTATGCAACAAAACTACAACTCCCAGAAAGCAATGGGCAAATAACTTCTTAACCAGGCATATCCTTGTCTAGTGGCCCCATGGGTATTGTAGTTTCTAAGACTAGGGATGCCAATGAGGCATTAACAGTAGAATCTGGGGTTCTGTCTCCCCCCAGATGAGTCCACGCTGGAAAAGGCATCCTGGAGTTTGCTGAAGGATCTGAAACGCATCACAGACAGTGATGTAAAAGGCAAATGCATGGAGGGGACAGGGGAGGGGGCTCCGGTTTCTCTCAGGGAAATGATTACTGGTGGTGCCTGGTTGGGTCAGGGGGGTCAGGTACTGGGCTCTGGAGCCAGACTGCCTAGGTTCAGTTCCCAGCTCTGCCATTTCCTAGCTGTGAGGCCTTGTCACTTTGTTCCCCCTAAAAGGGAGACCATAACAGTGCAGACTTATCTCAGGTGTCCTTAGCCAGCATGTTAAGTGGCCACTCTGCTTCAGGGGTCTTCCCTGAGAAGGTCAAAAAGCAAATGCCAGGCTCGAAGAGAGAGGCAAACTTCCTTGCCTGGGAGGAAGGGAGTGGACCACTCTGTTTCATCCTGCTTCTTTCCAGGTGAGCTCCTGGTGAAGGAGCTGTTCTGGATGCTGAGACTGCAAAAGGATACCTTTGCCAGATATGTCGCTCAGTTCCAAAAAGAGGGTGAGGAAAAGATGAGAGTCCTGGACCCCAGCCCCCTCCTTCCACAGTCCAAGAGTCCCTGTCCCCAGTCCCTTGCTTCCCCAAGTCTGGTCCCTCAGCTCTCCCAACTGCCTCCTTTAGATGCAGGGGTCCGGGCACCCAGCTCCTTCCTCTCCTCAAAGCCAGGAGCTCCAGCACCAGCCTCTGCCTTCCCCCTGTCTCGTCCCCTTTAACTTAAAAATCTGATTCTCTCTCTCTCTCTCTCTCTCTCTCTGTGTGTGTGTGTTCTCTTCTGAGGCAGCTTTTTGTCCCAACAAATGTGGTAAGTCAGGATTATGGGTGCTGGCCCTCTCCCTCGTCCCTGCACTGTGAACACCCAGCCTTTCTTCTCCCCCTTTTGGGTCTCGGTGTTTCTTCATTCTCCGCGTCTTCATTCGTGGGTCTCCAGTATTCCTTCTGCACCAAGGCCATCTTGGGGAGCATCCTTTCCTGGTTAGACCCCAGCTTCCTACCGGGCTGCGCTCCAACCCCGCCCCGCCCTCTACTTTTAGCCGCGTCCCTTTGTGGGCAAATACAGCCTTGGCCCCTGCTTCTTCAGGTATGATGCTGCAGACTCTGATCTGGTGCAGTACCTGCCAGAAGCAGGTTCACGCTTGTCGGAAGTCCTTGGATTGTGGGGGTGAGAGAGCTGGGCACAACAGGAGGGGTTGGTGCCAAAGGGGCGGAGCCAGAGGAGTGACTGAGCACAGAGAGGGCGGAGACTACAGTCAGCTGGAGAGAAAAGGCGGGGCGACCCAGTGGAAAGGGGCTCGGGGTGGCCAAGAGCCACAGAGAAGCATTGCACAGTAACCCTCTATCCCCAGAGCGCATAATCAAGGTCCATGAAATGGAAGACATGATCCTGGACTGTGAGCTCAACTGGCACCAAGCCTCTCAAGGCCTGACTGATTACAGCTTTTACAGGGTGGGGTCCTCCAACTCCTGTACCCTTGAAATCCAAGTCCATCAGGCCCGTGTCAACCCTGTATCCACAGGCCTGCACCACAGTTCCCATGACCCATGACCTACCAGGTTTGGCCACCACTGACCCCCTGGGGGCCCTTTACCCTGACCAGTACACCCAGGACACCCATCTCCCCCCATGAAGCCCCCACGATCTTCTTCCCCTGTGCTCCCGCAACCCCTGAATTCCCCAGGCCTCTGTGACCCCTTGAGCTTGGGTCTAGGTTTGGAGGAACAAGTCTGAGACCTTGGTGTCCAAGGGGAAAGAGCCCACCCTGACAAAGACCATGGTGGCTCCGAAGGATGCGGGGACTTATCGCTGCCAGCTGGGCACCGTGAAATCCAGCCCCGCCACCATCATCCGTTTTCACGTCAAAGGTCAGCATTTGGGGAGTGGAACTAAGGATGGGATTCAGGGCCAGAGGGGGCGGGGGTCTCCTTCAGGGGTGTGGCTTATGGCACAAGAACTTCCTGTGGGGGTGTGATTTCACGCCATGGAAGTGTCACTTCCTGCCCTGGGTGTGGCTTCTGGCCGCAGTGGCCCGGCTCCCCTCTGGGTGTGTCTGCCTAGGTGCAGTTGAAGGCTCGAGATTATCTCGTGCAGGGCCTCAGCCCTGGGGCGGGGCGGGGTGGGAGGGCTTGCCTTGGCCGGTGGGACCACCATGCCTTCCCAGGGCTATTCCTTCCTCCTCCCCTGTCAGTGTTGCCCAAAAGACTCGTGGAGGAGACATCATCCTCAAACACCCCAAACCAGGCCGGGGTGGGCCCAGATGGGATCACTCAGGGTCCTGCCAAGCCGTCCACAACCCTCCAGCCCCTGTCGCCACAGTCTCCGAAGGTGGAGAACGTGCTGGGAAGACTCCTGGTCGGGATGCTGAGCTGGGGCTTTATGGTGCTGATAGCCAGCATCACCATCCTGTGAGCTGCCCACCGAGGAAGGCAGGGATGGGAGTGAGGGGCAGGATTTCCCCGGGCAGAGTGGGGTCTGGGAGCTACAGAACCCTTAAAGCTGGACTTCCACTGGGGGTGGTGCTTAGGAAAGAGTTTGCTTAACCTAGGAGGGTGAAGCTTGGGTTGTTGTGAGGATAAGATCAAATATAGGGAGGCCGGGATTGGATCTGGTTCGCCTATGGGCACCCTTCTCCCAAACCCCACTCTCCCCCAGGATACTTTGCTACTGGGCTGAGAAGGACCCTTCGTACTTCTCGGATGCTCTAAAGCACTGGTTCAGCAATGGCAAGAAAGATGCTCCAAGCTCTGATGTTCTAGAGACAAAGGCCAACAACATCTCAAAGAGTCAATAAAGATTTATCTGTTTGTCTAAGTATCTGACTCACTCCTCCATACAGATCCTAACTTTTGGTTCCCCCCCGCAAAGGAGAGATCTGGGGATGGTCTCCCATCTGAGGGAGGAGGGGCTGGAGATCGGGCCCCCTGGGTCCTGGCAGCAACAGAATTCCAGAATCAAGGAGTGGGGCAGAGCCAGCCCTACCCTCCCCCAGGCCCCGTTCCCTCACAGGACGCCCCCTCCCCGCTCTTCCTGCCGGGGTTTCCTCTTGCCTTTTCCTGTCCCCCACCCAGTGCTGGAAGCTGGGGCCGAGAGGAAAGGCTGGGAGCTGGGGCCGCGGAGCAGTGGGGTCAGGAACAGACCCGGCCCACGGAGCCAGGGCCCCCCGGGTGCTGCTGGGACCCGAAGCAGGGTAAGAGCTGGGGACCCAGGAGTCCTGATCCCTCCTTCCTCAGACCCAGGAGTCAATCCTCAGCCACTTCCCATCCCCACACCCAGGAGTCCAGGCTCGCATCCCTCTCCTCTACCCAGACTCGGGATCCGAGCCCCAGTCCCCTCTCCCTGCTCTGAGTCAGTCCGGGCGCCCCTCCGACCCATCCCCACCACTCAGAACCTCAGGAGCTGGGGCCTCGCCCTCCCTCCCTTAGGGCCATGCTATCTGGAGAACGGAAGGAGGGCGGGAGCCCCCGCTTTGGGAAGCTCCATCTCCCGGTGGGCCTGTGGATCAATTCTCCCAGGAAGCAGCTGGCCAAGTTGGGGAGGCGCTGGCCTAGCGCTGCCTCCGTCAAGTAAGTGGCCTCCTTCTCGAAACTCCTGCCCCGGCCCCATCTGCCTCCTGTCTGCCCTGTTTACGACCCCATCCCCACACTGGGCAGTGCCAGGGACCCCTGCCTGGGCGAGTGAGCTGGCGTTCGAGAGGCCACCGTGGGCCACGGTCATATCAGCGGGGGTGGGGGAGCGCTGGGTCTGGAGATGGACTTAGGCCCACGGCCACAGGGATGGGGACCCAGAAGGAGCGTGGGTTTGAGTCACCTTCCTCCTCCCCTCCCTGCTCAATCCTTGCGATTTCCTTCTGTGGGACTCGCCTTTACTTATTTATTTATTTTATTTCTCTCCCTGCCTCCGGCTTCTGCCCCTCCTCCGTTTCCATACACCCCACGCTTTGCGATTTTCTGTGGGTCTCTGTCCCCTCTCCATGGGTCTATCACTCCACCTCTGGGGCTCGGTACCCTCCTGTCTGGGTCTCTGTTCACCTCCCTCCTTCTCTAACTCCCCTGTCCCTGCGTGTCTTTCTGGGTCTCTCTCCCGCATCGCCGCTCCTCCTCGGGCTCCCAGGTCTTCCTCTTCAGACACGGGGAGCCGCAGCAGCGAGCCACTGCCCCCGCCGCCGCCGCACGTGGAGCTGCGGCGGGTGGGCGCGATTAAGGCAGCCGGGGGAGCCTCGGGGAGTCGCGCCAAGCGCATCTCCCAGCTTTTTCGGGGCTCGGGCACCGGAGCCACGGGATCTGGCGGCACGGGAGGTCCCGGGACTCCTGGGAGCGCGCAGCGCTGGGCCAGCGAGAAGAAGCTGCCTGACCTGGCGGCGGGCGTGGCCCCCGAGCCCTCCCTGGCCACTCGCGCCACTGCGCCCCCGGGGGTCCTCAAGATCTTCGGCGCCGGACTGGCGTCTGGCGCTAACTACAAGAGTGTGCTGGCCACGGCGCGTTCCACAGCACGCGAGCTGGTGGCCGAGGCACTGGAGCGCTATGGGCTTGCCAGCAGCCCGGGCAGCGGCCCGGGTGAGAGCAACTGCGTGGACGCCTTCGCGCTGTGCGACGCGCTGGGCAGGCCAGCGGCTGGCGTAGGCAACGGCGAGTGGCGGGCGGAGCACCTGCGCGTGCTGGGCGACTTGGAGCGCCCGCTGCTGGTGCAGGAACTGTGGCGGGCGCGGCCAGGCTGGGCGCGGCGTTTCGAGCTGCGTGGCCGGGAGGAAGCTCGCCGCCTGGAGCAGGAGGCTTTCGGGGCTTCCGACAGCGAAGGTGAGCCGGCCCTCGGAAATTTGGGGGCGGGGCCTGAGGGACTCGGGTGGGGGTGGGGCCAGGGGGAAGAATGGCTGGGCTTGGGGGCGGAGCCAGAGAGGCGGGGCCTGCAGGGCGGGAAGAGGGTCCTTTGGAAGGGGACTGGGTGGGACCCGCAGCACCGGGTCTAGGGGAGGTAGGGCTAGGGCCGCACCAGGGTCAGCCAGAAGGGCTAGGCCAGAGCCCTTAGGGTAAGTGCAGAGCTCGTGGGCGGGGCCTATGATGATATTGGGGCGGGGCTTGCAGGATAAAGTAGCCTGGAACAGGAAGTATTGGGTGGGGCCTCTCAAAGCAGTAGGTTGAAGTGGCTCCTGAGGAGATTTATGTGGATGGAGACTAGAAAGTGATAGGTGGTGGATGCGAAGAATTGTGCTGCCAGATCAAAGCTTATGAATGGGCAGACCCTCGGATGGGTGGGCCTTAGAGCAGGCGGCCTTGAGCTGGGTTGGCTGCAAAGTCCGAGGCCTGGGGCTTGAGGTGCGTTGGCAGAGCCTGGCATGGGTGGGGCCAGGCTCACAGGAGTAGGGGCAGCGCAAGGAGCCCTGTACCTCTTTTCTGTTTCTGAGACTCCGTTTGGGAAGTAGAGTGGTGTGGCAGTTAAGCTGATGCGCTTTGAACTCAAGCTGAGATTCCAATCCATTCTTAGCCAGTTAAACTCAGCAAAATGCTAAGTGAAGATTCAATGAGAAAGTGTACATAAATAATTTCAGCACAGTGCTTGGCACATTAGTTGCTTAATAAGAAATGGCAATTATAACCATCATTGTCTTTATTTCCCCTCCTCCAAACAGCATTCATTGGGCACCTGCTCTGGCCACACATTATTTAGGACCCTGGGGGAATACAGTGGGGGCAGTGACAGGCGAAGTTTCCTTCCTCCTGGATTCTATAGCCTACTGAGAAACACATCAGTTCACTAGTTCACCTCATCTCCACTAGGCGCCTACTGTATACCCGGGTTGTTCGGGGCACAGACAAAGCCTGAAGTGCCCAGGCGTGTTGCTCTCCGCTTCAGCCTGGAATGTCAGGGGAGGGTGTTCTGTTTCCCTGGGGGCAAGGTCTTCCCTGTTCACTACAGAGTCCCTAGTGCCCAGAACAGTGTCCAATACATAATAGGTGCTCAAAATATATTAGTTGAAAGAATGAATGAATTTCTGAGCTGAAAACTCCTACGGGTAGAAGTCAGGCAGAAAGTGTGTTCCAGATGCAGGGAAGAGCATATGCAAAAACCTAAATATGGGAAACAGCTTCATCTCTCTGTAGCCAATTCTTGGTCTCTTGATAATCTCCAGATCTCTGAGTCTGTCCCTCCCTGTGTCTTTTCCCAGTTGTCGCCTCATTGCTTTCCATCTCTCTCTGCAGGCACGGGCCCTGCCTTGTGGCGGCCACAGAAGAACCGCTCCAGGGCAGCATCCGGCGGTGCAGCGCTGGCCAGCCCCGGCCCAGGGTCAGGGTCAGGGTCAGGGCCCCAGGCTGGGTCAGCGGGCAAAGAGCGCTCGGAAAATCTGTCCCTGCGGCGCAGTGTGTCAGAGCTCAGCCTGCAGGGTCGGCGGCGGAGGCAGCAGGAGCGCAGGCAGCAGGCACTTAGCATGGCCCCAGGGGCAGCAGATGCCCAAATCGGACCTACAGACCCTGGGGACTTTGACCAGTTGACACAGTGCCTCATCCAGGCCCCCAGCAACCGGCCCTACTTCCTGCTACTCCAGGGCTACCAGGATGCCCAGGTAAGCACAGCCTCTCCTACAGAGAGAGCCCTATGCTCCACTCTTTGGTTAAAGGGTAACAAAACTACAACCCCAGAATTCCTTGGGTCATCATGGTAGTCTCAGGGATGCTGGAAGGTGCGGTCCCAGCAAGGCAGGAGATATTGTCAGAGAGGATAGTAGGAATGGTGGATAGATGGCTGGAAAAGATTCTGGGACAAGTAGGGAATAGTTCTTTTCATTTAAAGTTGGGGAAAAGCATTGTCTTCCTCAAGGGTGAATGAGAGAGGCTGTTGTAGAAAGGAAATCTCCTTAAAGTGTCTATTTCTTGAGGGGGAGTAATAGAAGAGTCTATCTTCCAGGGAAGCCTAATATTTTCAGCAGAGGAATGGACTCATCCCTTTTTAAAGATTGTATGTATTTAGTTTTAGAGGGAGGGGAAAGGAGGGAGAGAGAGGGGGAGAGAAGCAACAGTGTGTGAGACAAACATCTATCGGTTGCCTCTCGCACAAGCCCCAACCAGGGACCTGGCCCGCAACCCAGGTGTGCACCCTGACCAGAATTGAACCCATGACCTTTTGCTTCCAAGACAATGCTCAACCCACTGAGCCATGCCAGTCAGGGCATCCTTTTTCAAAAGATTGTTTACACTGGAATGATTTGACCATTGCTGATTGGGGCAGGTGGTCCTGATCTTTCTATTTTATATATTTAGGTGGCAATAGACTTTGTTTATTAAGGGTCAGAGAAAGGATGAGCAGTTGGGGTCATTGAACTGTAATGTATTAGTGGAAATATTCATTTTTGTGTGATGAGTAGGAGAACTATCCCTATGAGGTTGCTGGCTTCTGCTAACAGTGGAACAGCCAAGCTCAACAGGTACCATTGGGGTCCATGGGAAAGCCCACTGTAGAAGGTGGTGAAGTTGACTGAACTGTTCCATTTGTACTATCAGCGAGAGACCCAATTGGGTTGGTGGCTGGGCTCGGTGTATGGGTGAGAGTTTAAGGCTATTCAGAGAAGAGCTCGTACAGAACTCATTCCTTTGTTGAGGCAATGGGACGGGGCAAATCCATTGTAGAAAGGGGTTTACATGTATCACAACAGCCCATTCCTCCAGACAAGACTGGAGAAAGGAGGGTCAATTTTGGGAATGTAGTCCAATTGGAAGGATCTATTTGGGGTGTATAAGACAGTCTGTTATGGGAAGAGGGGCAAGCATTCATTCTTTTGGGTGACGTTCATGAGACATTCCTTTGTAAGAAAGAGGCTTTACTGGAAGTGTCTGATCCCGGGAAACAGGAGCAAGAGGTTCATCGATGACAGAAAGGGATTCATTTACATTTCCCTACGCATGGGTGGACATAACCTGAGAGTTCACGGTGTGTGCTGTGGAAGCGTCTCTTCTGGGTGTAAGGAAGTGGAGAGCCCATTTCAGAAATGGGGTTCATATATTTTGGATCATTCCCTTCCTTGAGACAGGGATGGAAAATGGGAGAGTCTCCCTTCAGAAGGTGGTCAGACTGGAAAGGCCCATCTTTCTAGAGAGGCAGATGAGCAAACCCGTTGTAGGAAGGGGCGTCTTTAGAAAAGTCCACCCATGAGATAAAGGTAATATGGGAGCATTTGGTGTAGGAAGAGGATTTGGGAATATCAGAATGAGTTCTCTCAGACCTGAATGAAGGACAGAAGGGTCTACTTTAAGAAGGGAGTCGGTCTGAGCTCCCTCCATTATAGGATGGAGATGGGAGAGTCGTTTTTGGGGAGGGGTCTTCTGCAATGCCCCTTTTCACTGGGTGGGCGACATGGGATACTCCACTGCAAGAAGAGGGCCTCCTTGAAAACATACATTCATATGGTGCGGTCACTAGAAGTGCCACTATTCGGAGATGTCCTTGGAAACATCCTTTTTGGGGGATGGGAATATCTACAGCATCCATTGATGGAAGGGAGAGTGGCTCTGGAAACATCCATCATGGGAGAGGGGGTAATAGGTGAGTCCCTTGTAGGGTTGTCTCCTTGGAAGCAGGTCCCCCACAGGGTGGGAAAGAACAAGTCTGTTGTAGAAATGGGGTCTCCTTGGAAGTGTTCATTCATGGGGTGGAGATAATGGAAGAAATCTTTGCTCAAAAGGGGAGTCTCTTTAAAAGTATGTGTTCCTTGATTTGGGAATATTGAGAGTGACTCTCCTGGGAAGGAGAAATGTCTCTAGAAGCCTCCATCATGGGGGTGGAATGAGGGGTAAGTGGGGGGGGGGCGCAGGTAGGGAAATGCGCATAATCCTTGGGGAAAGCAGCTTTCCTTGGAAAGGTCCATTCTTTGAGGGGGGCAGTAGGGCAGTCCATTGTGGTCATGGGGGGGCGCGGCGTCTTTGGAAGGGCCCACTCTCTGGGCGGG
>PVIA01011562.1:0-22985 GCA_004024845.1 Tonatia bakeri | reverse complement strand
TAAGTATCAGGTCTTCAGGGGGGTGCTGTGGGCCAGCGTTCCTGGGAGGTGGGGGTAATTGGCGAGCCTTCGGGGTTCCTGGAAGTGTTCATGGGCGGGAGGCGGTCGAGGGGAGAGCGGACTGTCCTAAAGAGACCTTGAAAGCGTCCGTCCCCGAGAAACGGTATCCTTACCGCATCTTCACACTTCCCCCAGGACTTCGTGGTCTACGTGATGACGCGGGAGCAGCACGTGTTCGGCCGGGGCGGGAACTCTTCCGCCCGCGGGGGGTCCCCGGCCCCATACGTGGACACCTTTCTCAACGCCCCAGACATCCTGCCACGTCACTGCACGGTGCGCGCGGGCCCTGAGCCCCCGGCCATGGTGCGCCCATCCCGGGGAGCGCCGGTCACGCACAACGGGTGCCTGCTGCTGCGCGAGGCCGAGCTGCACCCCGGCGACCTGCTGGGGCTGGGCGAGCACTTCCTCTTCATGTACAAGGACCCCCGCAGAGGGGGCTCGGGGCCGGCGCGGCCGCCCTGGCTGCCTGCACGCCCCGGGGTCGCGCCTCCGGGTCCTGGCTGGGCCTTCTCTTGCCGCCTGTGTGGCCGGGGCCTGCAGGAACGCGGAGAGGCGCTGGCCGCCTACTTGGACGGCCGCGAGCCGGTGCTGCGTTTCCGGCCGCGCGAGGAAGAGGCGCTGCTCGGGGAGATCGTGCGCACCGCGGCCGCCGGCGCCGGGGACCTACCGCCGCTCGGGCCGGCCACACTGCTGGCTCTGTGCGTGCAGCACTCGGCGCGGGAGCTGGAGCTGGGCCACCTGCCGCGCCTGCTGGGCCGCCTGGCCCGGCTTATCAAGGAGGCTGTCTGGGTGAGCGGCCCTGCCACTGCCCAGCTCCACTTACATCCCGGGTCCTCCCCCTACCTCGCTCCACCCTCCCCGCCTCTCACCCCAGTTTCATAGCGGGGCGGGGGTGACCCTAGTCTCCCAAGGAGCCTCCGCAGGGCCTTCGGCTGTAAAGCAGGGGGTCCCATGGGATGCTGGGAGTTGTGGATTCATCGCCCCTGAAGTATCCACCTTTATGGAGGACACTCTTCCGGGAGATGGAGGTGTGCGGGGTGAGGGGGAAGAGATCCCACTGTGTGAAAAGTTGGAAGAGACCATTCTGAGAAGTGAGGCAGGAAGCCCACTGGGTCTGAAGCTTGGAGCAGGAGTGGGCGAAACCAGTGCGAGAGGTGGGGGGGGGGGGGCAAACCCAGAAGTGCTGGGAGAAGCTGCAGGGGAGAGGGGGTTCCATGCTAGTGCGCTCGGGCCAATCAGAGGATTTAGGAAGTTGCTTGGGGGTAAGAAGCAACCCCGAGAAGTGGACCCGAGGGAAACAGATCGCTCACCGTCGCAGAGGTGTGTGTTCTAGAAGAGGAGAGTCCATTCTGGAGCTTGAAAATCGGAGTCCGTTTGAACAGTGAGGAGGGGCTCTGAAAAAGGGCTTCTAGAAAAACGCGTGGGCCTGTCTCCCCCACACCCCTCACCTTGATTCTAATCTTCCTGTTCCACAGGAAAAGATTAAGGAGATTGGAGATCGTCAGCCGGAGAAGTAAGAGGAGCTCTGGGGAGAAGGCTCTCGAGGGATGCGGGGGTTGGGGCTTGCGGTCAGTGCTGTTCACTCCACGCATGTCAGAACGCGAGTTTCGGCTCTTCCTTGGGACTCGACTTGTCCAGCCGGGAAATGGGGTTTAGACTCAATCCAAGCTACTAGACCCAGATCTTGGGGCTTGGACAGGATGGTGGGGCTGGGCAAGGATCACAGGTCCCATCCTCCGTGCCCAGCCACCCGGAGGGCGTCCCCGAGGAGCCCTTGACCCCCGAGGCGGTGTCGGTGGAGCTGCGGCCCCTCATGCTGTGGATGGCCAACACCACGGAGCTGCTGAGCTTCGTGCAGGAGAAGGTGCTGGAGATGGAGAAGGAGGCCGACCAGGAGGGTGAGCTTGGGCCCCGACGCAGGCCTGTCCAAGCCCCCCACCACCTCCCGAACCTGGGACCCCGGGCTCCCGTCCGCCCGCCTGCCTCCGGCTCTCCCTCTCACCGCCAGCCCTGCCCTCAGACCCACAGCTCTGCAATGACTTGGAGTTATGCGACGAGGCCATGGCCCTCCTGGACGAGGTCATCATGTGTACCTTCCAGCAGTCTGTCTACTACCTCACCAAGGTTGGCCCGGACCCCCACTCCCCCTCTGGCATCCCTTCACTTCCTGCGCAAACTCCCTCACGTGGCTCCGGGGTCACTTCCTCTGTGACCTCACAAGATTTCCTGCTTCACTGATATCACTTCCCACGTTGCTAGTCTGACGGCACTTCCTGTCTGGGCCTATGTCACTTCCTGCCTTCCTGGGTTCTCTTCCTGTCTCTGCACCTGTCCCCTCCGGACAGTCTGGCCTCCCGACCTGGTTATATGACATAATCATGGTCTCAAGCTCCCTTTTCCCAAGTTCAGTCTTCAGTCACTGATAAGTTGTTAGATAGATAAACAGGCACATAGATATAGCTAGATCGAATAGTGTTAGCTACTGTCATTTAAACTAAAGGTCCACTTTAATTAATCTTCACTCCCTGCGTCTGCTGACTTCACTTTCTGTCACCCTGAATTCACTCTCTTTTCTGAGCCACAGGCCTTTTTCTCCTGAAGTGTCCATCCTACAGGAGCTACTTGCTGCCCAGGTCCCCCCCCCCCCCCCCCCCCCCCCCCCCCCCCCCCCCCCCCCCCCCCCCCCCCGCCACTACCTCCCTCGCCCTTAACATTGCTTCTTGGGATTCTCAGGGTTTCTGGCTTTTGGGGGCCCGGTTCCCTATCCGAGAAATGAAAGGGGATCTTTGGGGACAGATAGTCTATGTCCCTTGAGGACCCTTGATTTGTGAACCCCTGTCCTTCAAGGCTTCACTTCCTGCACATCCCTGCCAAGTGCGATGTCCTTTCTTTTCTGGCTCTGACCTCATTTCCTGTCCTTGTCATCTCACTTTCCACGGGCTAACTGCCACCCCACTCCCATTTCCTGACTCTCCATTCTTTCTCTTTCCTTCGGGGATTCTGGATAAATAATTCTTTGATCGAAGGGGGCCTCTTTGTTCAGTATCCTTTGTTCTCCTTAAGCTGTTTCTGTTGAGGAGCCGTGTCTCGTAAGGCACCGAGGGTGGTCTTAAAATATCCAAGAAACTTCTGCAAAGCCTTTCTTAAGACTTGGGGTGTCCCAGGCTTGATGAATGCTAGAAACCCTATGGAAAGTAGGAATTTGCTCGTGGAGACTGATCTTCAGGGTGTTGAAGGCAGAATGGACTACAATTCCCAGAAACCTTTGCTGGAGCTCTCCACTGTCTTCATGGGCTACTACCCTGTCACTTGTAGGGAGTTGTGGTCTGATCACCCGTTTGCATCTCTGTATCTCCTTAGACTCTCTATTCAACGCTGCCTGCTCTCCTGGACAGTAACCCTTTCACAGGTGGGGCAGAGCTTCCAGGGCCTGGCGCGGAGCTGGAGGCCATGCCCCTGGGTTTGAGACCTACCCTAGGCGTGTTCCAGGCAGCTCTGGAACTGACCAGCCAGTGTGAGCTGCATCCGGACCTTGTGTCGCAGACTTTCGGCTACTTGTTCTTCTTCTCCAATGCGTCTCTTCTCAACTCACTGATGGAACGAGGTGAGGGTCAGACCAGGAAGGGCAAGGGGGCAGAGACAGACCACTGGGATCCATGTTGAGAGTCAGACACGTAAGAGGCTAAGGCCCAACCTTTAGGGACTGGAAAGCACGCTCCAGATCCCAAGCTGGAGGACGGGAAGTGTCTAAGAGGCGTAAGGGCAGGGTCCACACACCCATTGCTGTTCATACCCTTCCCCCACAGGTCAAGGCCGACCTTTCTATCAGTGGTCTCGAGCTGTCCAGATCCGGACCAACCTGGACCTTGTCTTGGACTGGCTGCAGGGGGCTGGGCTGGGGGACATTGCCACCGAGTTCTTCCGGAAACTGTCCATGGCTGTGAACCTGCTCTGTGTGCCCCGAACATCCCTGCTCAAGGTGACTCCTGACCCTTGACCTCTGACTCCTCAGTCATCCTCTGTGTTCAGCTTACCCTTGGATCATCCCTTGAGCTCTGTGTTATCACCAGTCCCAGCTCGGACGCCATGGATGATGCATTGGCAGCTATAAGGAGCTGTCCCGCAAGTGTCCAAACCGGGCTGCATCTGAATCCTGGTGGGACTTACTATAAATAGTTTCCAGGGCCCCGCCCCTCAGACATACTGATTCAGGAAGTCCAGTATGAGAAGGATGTGATGGCTAAAACATTCATTGAACATAAACTACACGTCAGACACTGTTTAGCATTTCTAGCTGAATGCCCCATCAGGTAGGTTATTAATTGACAGTTTTTTCTCAGACAAGGAAACAGATCAGGATGACTAGGTCACTTGATTTCATTTATTTATCTTTATTTTTCAAACTTTGGCAGAGTATTTAATAAACATAGGCAGTGTTCTAAGTACTTTATAATCTTGCCATATTGAATATTCATAGTAACCCTAATAGGTAGTTCCTAATCTCCCCCAATTCACAGGTGAGGAAAGTGAGGCACAGTCACTTGCCAGAAGGTAATAAGGCACCAAGCTGGGGTAGTTTTTTTTTTTGTGAGTTTTCTTTTTTAGATTTTTTTTTTTTAATTTTTAGAAAGAGGGGAAGGGAAGGAGAAAGAGAGGGAGAGAAACATCAATGTGTGGTTGTCTCTCATGTGACCCCCACTGGGAACCTGGCCTGCAGCCCCGGCATGTGCCCTGACTGGGAATCGAACTAGCGACCCTTTGGTTCGAAGCCCATGCTCAATCCACTGAGCTACGCCAGGCAGGGCACCAAGCTGGAGTTTCTGAACCTGGACAATCTGGGTCCAGGGTCTGTGGTTTTAATCACACTCATGATTCTGATGCCAGCTAGGTTAGATGTGGAAATTTTCAAAGATATAAAAAATAGCTACATTGGAATATCAATCCCCATACACTCATCACTAACTTCAGTGCTATGAATGAATGACTAATTTTGTTTCTCCATCTCAGCCTGCTCCTATCTTCATTTATTCTCCAGCAGATCTCATTTAGCACCCCCCCCCACCCCAGAGCACACCCTTGCCTGCCATCACTTCGGTGACAGCCAGGCTTCACGGGGCCCAAAAGACATTGCACCCACATGGGTGCATCTCACTACACCTACCCACTTTATGGAGGGCTTTCCACTTCAGGTTTCTCAGCTCCCCATAGTGATCAAAGTCTTCTCAACTCATCTTCCCACCAGGCTTCGTGGAACAGTCTACGCACTGACCACCCCACGCTGACCCCTGCTCAGCTCCACCATCTGCTCAGCCACTACCAGCTGGGTCCTGGCCGCGGGCCTCCACCTGCTTGGGACCCTCCTCCTACAGAACGAGATGCTGTGGACACAGGTGAGGAGAGATGGGGACAGGCATTGTGACTATCAGCTTTCTTCTGTCCTCAGGACCTAAGAATCCATAGCCCCAGCCCCTTCCTCCTTTTGCCTCAGGATTCTGGACCCCTAGCCCTCTCCTCCCCAGTCATTAAGTGCTGGACCTCAATTCCCTTCTCTCCAGGATACAGGAGTTCAAGCCCCCAACCCCCTTGTTTTCCTAGGGGTTCAGATCCCCCAGCTTCTCCTTCCACAAACTACCCTCCCTGTCATCTAGGACTCCCGGGTCCAGAACCTCCATTCGAAGGAATCCGTAAAACTAGATTTCTAGCCCTTCCTTCCTCATGGACCCAGAAACCCAACAATATCACCCGTTTCCCAGGCAACTGTATCCGTTCATAGTCTGAACTACAACTCCCATAATGCTTGGAGACTCCAAGGGTCACGTGGGAGTGGACCCGCGCTCCAGGAGTTGCAGGGGATTGAAGTGTTCTTCCTTCGGATGTGACGCAGCCTCTTTTTGACATTGCTGCCTAACCCCCATTCCCAGATTTTAACTCCGTGTTTTCGCTCTCACAGGGGACATCTTCGAAAGCTTCTCCTCCCACCCTCCCCTCATCCTGCCCTTGGGTAGCTCGCGTCTGCGCCTCACAGGGTCAGTAACGGACGACGCCCTGCACCGTGAACTGCGCAGACTCCGGCGCCTCCTCTGGGATCTTGAGCAGCAGGAACTCCCGGCCAATCACCGCCACGGGCCTCCTGTGGCCACGCCTCCTTGAAAACCAATAGAAACGACTGCGCGAGCCTTGAAAACTGCTCGGCTTCTACTCAATGGAGCCCAACTGAGCGCAGAACTTTCTGGGAGTTGTAGTTCTTTCCCGCTTGGGATGCTGGGAGTTTGAGTTTCGGGGTCGCAGAGGATGGGACGGTGGGTATATGGGCTTGGGTTTTGAGTGCCGGGAGAAATAAAGGTATCTGTGGTAGTGGCAACGCCTCACTTGTGGAGACCGGAAAGCGCTAGTGATGATGATTTCCTGCGGAAACTAGTGCCGGGGCCCTTGCCTGGAGCGCTGGGCTCTTGCCGACTTCGAGGGGGTATTTATAACCACGGCCTCAGCTTGCCCTCTCGCACGTAATCCAACCCAGGAGCCGTGGGCCCTCCCACGAATCTCAGGACAGAGCTCTAAGCTTGCTCTTCCATATGCCAGGCCCTCAGCGCTGCCAGTGCGAACCAGCCATCATCTCGTTTTCATCTCCAAGTCCACACTCTAGTCCCCTCCTCCCTCAGACCCAGGAGCCTGGGCTCCCAGCCCTCCTCTGGGTCTTCCCGTCTGTCGGGCACACTGCGGAGTCCCAACACCTCTTGTCCCTATTCCCAGCATCCGGAAGCTGGGGCCCCAGCCCACTGCTCCCTCGGACCCAGGAGCCCAGGCCCCGCCCCTTTGCCTTCAAACCCAGGAATGCCGGTCCCTGTCTCCCCCCTCCCTCAGACCCAGGAGTCCAGGGCTCCAGTCTGAACTTTTCACTCCCCTGAATCCGACTCCTCTTGCTGCGTCAGGGAAAAAGTAAGCGACAGGTGTCACCTGCCTGTGGGGTCGGGACGCGACCACCTGCCTCTGCTGCTCGCCCGGCGCCACTCTCCGCACCTGCTTCAGTCAATCCGCCTACCGCCGCCCCGCCCGACCCCGCAGCCCCGGGACGCGGAGGAGGAGCGAGCTAGGGAACCCCCCATGTCCGCCCCGCCCCAGTCCCTCTCAGCCGGTGCTCCCGCCCTTTCTCAGGGTTCCAGGCGTGACTTCTGACTCCCCGCCCCACTTCGTGGGCTCTCGGCACGCCCCAGGAAGGGGGGTCCCAGGCTAGTAGGGCAGGACCCGCGGCCTCAGCCTAGACGGTGGGACGACCTGCCCCAGAGCACAGCCGCAGCGAGGCCACCCGGTGAGACCCCCGGGTATGGGGGTGTGTGGAGGGGAGGCCCATCTTAACTCTTCCGTCCCCTGTCTGGACCCAGTCCCCTCCCCACAGACCATGGTGACTGACAAATGCGGATAGAAGAGACTTTCCCATGCCCTGGGGACCTATGAGGTCCTTTCCTCCTTTTGATCAAGGATGTTGGATTCTCGTCCTCTCAGAGTATCAAGTTCTGGCCCTGCACCCCTTTTTCCTTCCTCCCCTTTCATAGACCCAGGGGGCCAGGGCCCCATTGTCCTCCCTTTTAGGACCCAGGAGCCCAGCTCCCAGGTCCTTTCTTCCCCAGGCTCCAGGAATTGGGGCCCTCAGACCCAGGAGTCTGGGTCCCCAGCCTCCTCCTCCCCCCGGGATCCAGAAGTTATGGCCCGAGGCCTCTCCTGTCCCCGAGTCCTTCAGGCTCTTTCCCAGCTGCTTCCACATGCAGGAGCAGCCTCCTGACGTCCATTCTGCCCTTGCCTCTTGTGGGGGTCCTGCCCTCCTTCTAGTCCAGGTCCCCATCCCAGGCTTGGCAATGACCCTGGCGGCTTCCTCCCAGCGCTCCCAAATCATTCGTTCCAAGTTCCGATCTGGTGAGAGGCTTCTCTCTGTGCTTGTAGGAAAGGGGTTCTCTGTGTCCAGGGAATACTTTAACTCTGGGAGTGTGCAGGGCGGGCTGAGGTTGGAAGGGGGGTGATGGGGCCCATGAGGCACGTGTTTTCTGTGCAAAAGAGCAATTGTGCATAAAGGAGGCCCCAGCAAAGGGGTTAAGCTGCGTTGAATCAGTGTGTGTGCAGATGGCTGGTACAATGCTCTTGCAAACAGTGGGGAGTGGACAGGTAGGGGTGGGGGTGCAGCAGGTCAGGTACTGCAAAGGAACAGGGGCTTAGACTGACACGTGTGCAAATCCAAGTGCACAGAGTGCAGATTTGGGAGCAACCACTGTGAGAATGTGGGTTAGGGGACCGTGAGCTATCAAGCCTTGAAACTATCAAAGTTGTATTTTAGGTCCCAGTGCAGGTAGGAAGTGTGCAAGTGAGTGGAATTGGAGGTCATTTCATGAGTAGGAAAAATATACTTGAGTGTGCAAATGAGGGTGCTCCTGTGACGGGGCGAGTGCAAAGACACAGTAACCAAAAAGGAAGGAGTGTGCAAAAGAGTGCAGGGGTATAAAGAGCAGAAATGTGCAAAGGGACCAAACCCTGAATGTGCAAATAAATGTGTTAGTGTGACTTGTGGAGTGGCAAGAAAGAGCAAGCCAAGAGTGAAGAGTGTCAAAGGGTACCTACAAGTGCACAAAAGTGGTGTGTGTGTGTAAAACTAAAGCCCAGAGAGATGCCTGTTTGAAAGTGGGTGCGCATAGAGGGTGACTTTGGGGAGGCGGCACAGAAGACAGCGAGCGTGTGCAAAGCAGAGTGCAAGGATAAAAGCAGGCGAGGAACAAATGGGTCAGGCTGCCAAGATGGTGCTTGTGCCAAGGGTGGGGTGGGCACACACTCCTGAAGGGGGCAGGTGGAGTTGGGGGCAGGGCTGCCTCCTGCATGTGCGCCGGCTGGCACTTAGCCCCAGAATGGCTCTGGCCCTTGGAGCTCTGCTGGCAGGGAGCAGGCGGGAGGCCCTGGAAAGGGAAGCCTGCATGGGGTGTGTGTGAGGGGGCTGGGCACGTGTGTCCCGCCAACAACTGCAGCTGGAGCCGCCTGCCAGGCCAGGCTCCTGGACACTCCCTTCCCGCCTTTCTCCTCCCACTCCCTCTTCCCTCCACAGTCCTCCAGCTTCGAATCCACAGGCGGTATCAGGATCCGAGTAAGTGTGGGCCCTGAAAGGGAGGGGATGGTGGCCCTGCTGTGCTGGGGCCCACTGGAGTGCAGCTGCCAGGTTCCCTTGCTGGTTTCTGAGCCTCGGTCCCTAAGCCCCAGGAGTCACTGAAAATCATCCCATCTCGTCCTCTCTGGAGGTCCCAGGAATACCGGTCCCCTGCCACCCCACCCCTGGGCGCTCTTCCGTTATCCCCACTCCAGCGAAATGCCAGAATCCAGAAGAAAATGTCCCAGACCACATTCAACACACATGGGAATCTCAGGACGTGGCTTTCTCCTCTCTCTTTCTCTCCCCAAGACCAGGAGTGCTGCGCCACCCGTTCCAGCAAAACCCCAGAAATCTGTGATCCTCAGCCACCACACCCCTTGGTGACTGAGGACATGATTCTGCCTTTCTTGAGAATTTAAAAGTCTGGGTTTCTAGCCCCTCTGTCTGCAGATCCAGAAATCCAGGCACCAGCTCCCACCACTTGGGTTTTGCTCCCTGGTTGTGTTGTCCCTACACCGGAGGGGGTAGTCTGAGGCCTCCAGGACCCTCCTCCCCACACAGCCTTGTTCCTCCCTGCTGCCTTGCTGCCTGCAGGCCTCTTGGGATCCTTCAACGCCTCTCCAGTCTCAGATTCAGATCCCTGGATCTCAGCCTCAGCCCCAGCTCTGGCCCCCACCGCAGCCTCACCCTCAGGCCCTGCCCCTTTCTGCTCCAGTCCTGGGGTTCTGTACCCTGAGTCACAACGCTGCCCTTGGAAGTCCCTGAAGAAGGTCAGTCTCCACTGGAGTGAGGGTCCCTCTGAGAGTCTAGCCTTGGTCCTCCTTGCTGTTGGCCTTTTTGCTCCTCTCTGGTGGTGCCAAGCTGACCCCATTCTTCTCATGGGGCTCTGCGGCAGCGAAGCAGGAAGGGAGCTGAAGCATGTGGTCTCACACCTGCCTTTTCAGGAGTCGCCCAAGATCTCCCAACATTGCAGGGAGGCCAAGCCCAAGGGGAACTTAACATACCACCAGTACATACCCCCAGAGCCAAGACAAGGGTCTAGGGCAGACCCCCAGGCCAAAGGATCGGCTGAGGGTCCCCCTGGGCCACCTCTGTGTGAAGAGACGAAATCACAGCAGCCACCTTCTAGGTATGACCTCCGTTCCTATCCTCCAGGAAGTTCAAGCCCTCAGCATCCTCCTCCTTCAAATCAAGTCCAAAGTCAGGGGAATCTGCCCTTAGTCCCCTTCTCCCCCAGGACTCAAGAGTCCAGGTCCCTGGCCCCTCTTCCTTCAGTTTCTAGAAGTCCCAGCCTCAGGCCTGAGTCCGAGCCCCCAGACCCTCCTCTCCCATGCACAGGAGCTAGCCTCCTGGGTTCGCTCCCTCGGGGACCCAGAATTCTGGACCCCTATTGTCCTGCATCTTCATGAGTCCCCGTCTTTAAGGACACAAGAATGCCTTTCCTCTGTGTGCGCTCTCTAACCTCTGCTCCCCCCCCCCACTATCGCTAGGATGAAGCCCACTCCCCTCCCTCCCTCCCTCCCAGGAGTCTCCAACCCCTCCTCTCCTTCACACAAGTTGGAACTTCAGACCCTTAAACTGGAGGAGCTGACGGTGAGTGTGGAGAGCAGCTTCCCAGACTGGCCCTCTCCCTCGGTGGGGACGCAGAAGTCTAACCCTGCAGCCTCGGCCCCATCAGAGATTCAGGACCTGGGGTCCCCAGTCCCTCCTCTCTCTGTTTCCAACTGTCCAGCCCCTGCATTCTCCTGCGCCCCGGAGCCCGCCCAGCACGGCCTCTCCCCGACCCCCGCCCCAGGTCTCAGAGCTCCGGCAGCAGCTGCGCCTGCGGGGCCTCCCAGTGTCCGGGACCAAGTCGATGCTCCTGGAGCGCATGCGCGGAGGGGCCCCGTCCCGCGAGCGGCAGAAGCCACGGCGCGAGGAATGTCCCGCGGGTGCTCCTTGGCCACGCCTCAGGCCTAAAGCCCTCGTGGCCGCCCGACGGCAGGGTTCGGTGAGGGCGGGGCGTGCGGACCAATGAGGAGAAGACAAAGCAGGACGGGGCGGGAATTTGAGAAAAGAATAGCCAATGAAGCGTGAGGAGCGTGGCTAAGGGGGAAAGAGAAGCCAATGAGAGAATAAGGGGTGTGGCGGAGGGGGATTGACAAGCGAAGGGCCGGGCAGGACCAGGGGTGGAGCCACAGGTTGAGAGCGAGCAGGAGTTGCACCGAGTGGGCGTGGCTTATAGAAACACCGTCTTCTGGGTTCTAGTCCAAGTCCAGCCCGGCATCATCTTCCCGGCCCTCTGTTCCTCGTGCCACGGGAAACTTCGTGACCGCTCCGGCTCCGTCTCAGTCTCTGGCTCTGGCTCCGGCTCTGATCCCTTGCTCAGCACCAGCCTCAGGAGCCCTGACTCTGGAGGAGGAGCTGCAGGAAGCGATCCGGAGGGCGCAGGTGAGAGGGACTGGGCCAGTGGTCTCTGGTCAGGATTTGGGCCGGAGTCCCAGGTTCACTCCACTTCTGCCCGTCCGCAGTTGCTTCCAAACCAGGACATTGAGGATATCCTGGAGGATCAGGTGGAGTCTGATGGTAAGAGCCGAACTCCTAGATTTAGTAGGAAAGGGGGCTGAGGTTCTGGAATCCTAGAAATGGGAAACCCCTAGGGGTCTGGGGTCTGGATCTCTGCCTTCCTAAGTTAACATTTCATTTCTTCCCCTGCAGACCTTCTGCCCCCTATCCCCCTGGACTTCCCAGGCTCTTTCGATGTGCTGTCCCCCTCCCCAGACTCCGAAGGCCTCTCATCTGTATTCTCTTCCTCGCTTCCATCCTCCACAAACTCCCCATCCCCGTCTCCCAGGGACCCCATGGACTCCTTGGACTGGCTGGAAGCTCTGAGCGGGGGTCCTCCACTGGGCTGTGGTCCCCCGGCCCCCAGCATCTTCTCCACTGATCTATCTGATTCCGGTGGCACCCGGCTGTGGGACCTGCTGGAGGGTCCCTGGTGATAGATTCTGGGTTTTCGAGGGACTGAGAACTGGTAGGGGTGGGGAGGTTACCAAGACAGACTCCTTGAGGGAGGAGTTGGCACAACCAGCAGAATCCCCTCCCACCACAAACCCAGAATCAGAAACAACCCTCATCTCCACCTGGCCCCTAGATGCTGCCAACATGCCAAATACCTGCCTGTCGCCTGCCCTGACCTCCACGGTTGTGTAGTGGGGGAAGGGAGGGTTCATTTGCTGCTGGCCAGGGCAAACAATCTGCTTGCTGCTTCCTTCTGAGACTTCTTGGATGTCTTCTTCTCCTTATCCTACCCACTACATGGCTACCTGGTGCTGGGGCATCTGGAAGGTAGTATATGCTTTTTTTGGATGGAGGAGAGGGGCAGGAAAGAGTGGGGAGGGAGAATGGAGAACAAGGCTTCCCTCGGCTTTCGGTTGGATGTGAGAAAATCAGAACCGTTATGTCTGAGGTCAGATTCTCTTGGAAGCAGAGCCTGAGACAAGATCCATGTGTCTGAGATTTATTAAAGAAATGCTCCTGGGAGAAAGCAAAAGGGAGCGGGTGAAACGGGACAGCGAAAGGGAAGAAGACCACCAGGAGTGTGCTGTCAGGTGAAGTCCCAACCTCAGCCTGGTCCCTGAGGATAAAAGAAGTTGTGGAGTCTTTCCCACCTGGAAGTAAATGGAACTGGGCCTTCAGGGCAAAGGGAGGTCCCCGTTTAGGTTTTTAAAGCTGAATAACAAACCTCCTCAAAACGTAGTGTCTGAAAATGATCCCTATCTACAGTTGTTCATGATTCCGTGGGTTGACTGGGCTCAGGTAGACGGTTCTTCAGCACCATATGCTGTGAGCCAGGGCTGCGAGATCTGACGTGGTGCTCTCACACGTGTCCAGAGCCGTGGCAGGGGTGGCTCCGTGGCTGGACTCATCGTGGCTGGGGGCAGCTGGACTTCTCTTGTTCTCTGTGTGGTCTCAGTGCCCTCCCTCCCCATGAGTTCTCTCCCGCAGAGACATGGACTCCTACCATGGTAGCTCAGGTCTTCCCCAAAGCGACCCTCTCTCGGAGAAGAAGCAGAAGCTGCCAGTCTCTTAAAGACTAAGC
Source organism: Tonatia bakeri (assembly GCA_004024845.1). Classification (NCBI taxonomy): domain Eukaryota; kingdom Metazoa; phylum Chordata; class Mammalia; order Chiroptera; family Phyllostomidae; genus Tonatia; species Tonatia bakeri. The sequence continues at coordinate 9,723 of PVIA01011562.1, read as the reverse complement.
TTGAAACAAGCCCAATGTCACTTTTACCATCTGCTATTGGTTATTGAGAGTCAGGCCAACTCAGGCTGAATATGGGAGGGGACGACGCCAAGGTGTTAATACGGAGGGGATGGCATGGCCACTGGGGGCCACACTTGGAGACTTACTACTACGCTTCTCTCGTTAGTCCTGGGCTCCCTGTCCTGAAAGGGGGCTGGGACACAAACTCCCAAGCACTTAGACCCCAAGAGGAATCCTGGGAAGAAGGCCACAGGGTAATTTGTTAGCAGCAAAGTGTTTTAAAGTGCAGATGTTATTATTCCGAGTGAGGCCGACAGGTCAGATGACTGCCATTGAAAAGACAGTCTGTTAGCCCTGACAGGTGTGGCCTAGTTGGCTGGGCGTCGTTCTGCAAAGTGGAAGGTCTCCGGTGCGATTCCCGGCCAGGGCACATGCCTGGGTTGTGGGGTTTGTTTTCGGTCCCAGTTGGAGGTGCCTGTAGAGGGTACCAGTGGATGTTTCTCCCCCTCTGTTTCTCCCTCCCTTCCTCTCTCACCCCCCCAAATAAATAAAAAAGACAGTTTGTTATTCTCACAGATCCCGAAAGAACAGAGCATCCCAAGCCATGCAGGGCCACACGGGGAAGCCCCAGGGTCAGCCAAGAGGCAGAGGGAGAGAGGGGAACCATGGTGAGGGCAGTTGCTGTGGTTTCCCCAAGAAGGAACACATGGGGCAGGGTGAGCAGGCTTGAGGTTAGCTGGTTTGAATAATTTCTGCAGCCTCGTGGGGTCCTGAGGTACCTGGAACCTGGCCCTGGGGAGGTCGGGCGGAAGGGTCATGGCCCAGAGTGTAACGTCTTGAAAAGGGAAGTGGCGGGGAGTCTGGGCGGTGGGCTGCTGGGTCCGCGTGGGAAAGGCCTGGGCACAGGTGTGCTCGTGATTTCCTCCAGGAATTGGCTGGCCCTGTCAGCCAGGCCCCAGATGCCAAAGCACGGCAAATACAGAAGAAAAAAAAGGCACACTTAATGCACAAAGCTCTCAGCAGCGGGGGGCTGGGTGAGCAGAACTGAGAAGTGCCCACTATGGGTGGAAAGGGACGACAGGTCAGTCTGTGGGACAGGACCTGGAACAGGGATGTTCCCTTGTCTTGCTGGCAGTGTCCTCATCTGTGCCGGCAGCCCAGTGTGGCTGAGGGAGGTCACTGAGATAGTCTACAAACTGGACCTGGCATGTGAGATGTGCCGATGAATATTCTTTTTATTATTTTATCCTCCCCCGAGGACAGTCGTATGGATTTTAGAGAGGGGGGGAGAGAAGGAGAGGGAGACAAACATACATGTGAGAGAGAAACATTGATTGGTGTCCTCTTGAACACACTCGGACCAGGGACCAAACCCCCAACCTGGGCATGTGCCCTGATTGGATATTGAACCTGTGACCCTTCAGTTATGGGACGATGCCCCAACCAGCTGAATCACACTGGCCAAGGCTGTGCCAATGGTGCCTCAGTGTGCAGACAGCTGGTGGGCGTTAGAGATCCCCGCTGAAAGCAAGGCAATGAATGCTCTGTACCACGAGGCAAAGGCGACAATGCAGCAGGTAGGATTCTGTCCTCACTCTCCAGCTGACTCATCGAAAATCAGAGAAGGGGGTGATATGCCCAGGGTCACACAGACAGAGCGGGGTTTTCCGTCAGGTTACCGAGTCCACGGCATGTGTCCTCAGAGTTGAAAAGATGAAGACCCACCGTCTCTGCTCTGGTGAAGCTCAGACATTTGCAGAGAGAGAGCCCCACCGCAAGGCAATAAGTATTTTCACAGCAGTGGCTCGTGATATCGCAGGGCCGTGCGTGACTCCCAGGAAAGACCAGAAGCTGTGGGAGAGGCCCGGAGTGGCCAGGGGAAGGATTTTGCCGACATTTCAAGGATCAGGAGGAGATGCACGGAGGAACCACCTGGAAGCCGGCATCCTTGTGGAGGCAGACCAACCGCAAAGGCCTGAGGCTGTGAGGGGCCCCGCCATGTGGGGAACCTGGTGAGGTCAGGTTCCTGGAGCACAAGGTGGGGGGCTGCTGGGTCTTGCAGGACCCTTCAGGTCAGGCTGACAGCTGGTGGGAAAGGGGCGCGGCTGTCAGAACTTCGAGAAGGGCGTGCGGGCGTCCTCTCTATTTCTCTCTAGACACTTCTATGCCTGTAACTATCTCCATATTAATCTGTTCACATCTCTGCCGGCTCCCTGGCCTTGTCACTGCCTCCATCTGTCCTGTGTCCAGAGGAGGGCAGCCTTGGGCTGCGATCCTGTGAGGCGTGGGAACAGCCCCCCAGTCAGGGGTGGAGGCTGAGGAATTCTCCAGAAGGTGGAGGTTCCAAAGAAGGCGCAGGCATGGGAGGAGGTGGGCGAGTTGGATCTCAGAACCAGAGGGAAGGGCTTGGATCCTGCACTCTTCGCTGAGGCCTGTGGCCCACCCGCGTCTGCAGACCTTTCGGCCCCTCCTTCCAGCCCCTGAGAAGAAGGCTGGGCCTTCCCCAAGGGGCGGGGAAAACCGAGAGTCGGCCCAATGTGGGGGCGAAGGAAGCGGGAAGTGCCTGGGGAGTCCTTAGCAGCCACGCACGCCCCCCTGCACCACGCTGGCCATCCTGTGATCACCAGACCGCGGGAGAATGGACGTTCACACGCAGCTGGACAGAACGCAATAGTGTCACAAGTCTCCCAGCTGTGCTGCGTTGAAACGCGTACTCCCTGACTCAGCAAATTCACTTCTAATAATATATCCTGAAAACGCAGTATTAGCTCGCATGCGGAAAGATCTGTCACACTACAGCCGAGAGGGACTAGCGACAAGGACGTGCTTGCCGGCGTTATTTATAGCAACAAAGCCCAGCAAACAACCCACAACCCTTCCCTTGGAGAACGCCTGTGCCGTCGATCCTTTCGATGGAAACTTGAGAAACTACGAAGGGATTGGAGACACGTTTCCTACGTGGCAGCTTAAAAAAAGAGAGTAAGTTGCCAACGTTTGCAGGATTCCATATTTTAAACCACACGCATACACACCAAAAATTATATTTGAGCCTTTTACATTCATTTAATTTTTAAGTTTTTACAGCTTAAGTTTTTTTTCTTTTTCCACGAGCATGCTTTTCTCCCCCTAGATGGCTCAGTATTGTTTGTTAAAAATTCACCCATTCATCCCAAACTTGTAACGCCACCCTCAAAATACATTAAATTCTCAAATGGGTTTCCATTCGTTCCTGACTTTTCTAGGCAATTTCTTTTCATCTGTTTTCCATGTACTGGGATCACACTGTTTTATTTATTGAGGCTTAACATTATTTTCTAACATCTGGCAGAGCTTGCCTGGCTCAGCACTCTCTACTTGTGGAATTTTTGAAGTTATTCTATTGTTTAACTTTTTTTTTTTTTTTTGGTCAAAAGGGAAGTTTCCGGCCCCAAAATAAAAATGTGAAAACCACTTATCTACAGTATGTGAAACTGTGAAATCATCCTGGGAGAATCACGGGCTGTGGATAGCACCCTTGGGAATGCCAGTTCATGGAAGAAACAGCCCGTGACCGTGAACATCACTTAATTGACTGAAAACGGACAGACAGGGTGACAGCCAGCATCCCACTGAAGTTCTCCACCCTCCCTGCTTCCTCGGGCACTGCAGTAGCTTCCTAGGGCTGCCCTCCCACAAGCTGGGTGGTTTAGACCACAGACATTGATTGTCTCACAGTTCTGGAGGCTAGAAGTTCAAGGTCAAGGTTTTTGCAGGCTCGGTTCCTTCTGGAGTCATGAGGGAGAATGCATTCCCTGCTTCTCTTCCAGCTTCTGGGGGGTTGGAGGCGATCACTGGGGTTTCTTGGCGGGTAGATGCATCACCCCAATCTCTGTCTTTAAAAAAAACCCCACTTATTTATTTATAGAGAGAGGGGAGGGAGAGAGAGAAACATCGATGTGTGATTGCCTCTCATGCAGCCCCTACTGGGGACCTGGCCTACAACCCAGGTATGTGTCCTGAATGGGAAGTGAACTGGCGACCCGGTGGTTCGCAGGCCAGCACTCAACGAGCTGAGCCACACCAGCCAGGCTGCCTTTGTTTTCACTTGGTGTTCTCCTTGTGTGTCTCTGCCTCTCTGCCCAAATCTCCCTTTTTCACTAGGCCACGGTCATATTGGCTTAGCACCCACCCTAGAGACTGTAGCTGAACTTGATTAGGTCTTTAAGGGCTATTTTCAAATAAGGTCATGTTCACAGGTGCTGGGGGTTATGGTTTCAACATACCTTTTGAGGGGACACAATCCAAGCCACTCTAAGCCAACAGGCTAGGCCCCAATCCTACATGGACTGTGACTGCCGTCTGCTAGCTCAGTCCCCTCTGGCTTATACTATACACGGTGTAATTAAAGATGTCAGTATCTACAGCACGTGGGCCAGATGAGCGTATTTACACTGTCTGCAGTTAGTTTTTAAAAATCTGGAGAATGGGGCTCTGGTCGGTATGGCTCAGTGGACTGAGCACTGGCCTGTGAACTGGCAGGTCACAGGTTCGATTCCCAGTCAGGGCACATGCCTGGGTTGTGGGCCAGGGCCCTGTTCAGGGGCATGTGAGAGGCAGCCGATGGATATTTCTCTTGTACACTGATGTTTTTTCTCCTTCCCTCCCTTCCTTTCTCTCTCCCTTAAATACATACATACATACATACATACATAAAACCTTTAAAAAGATTTGAAGAGTGGGGTTGGCATTGAGGTGACAGAGTACGCAAGATTCAGACTAGAAGCAGGTGACACTGCTGCTGCATTTGCTGTCCCCTGAATAAAATTCTATACCAGCCTCTCCACCAGGTGGCTCTGGAGCTGAGCAGATGGGAAGAGCAGGGGGGGGGGGGCGGGGGGGGTCAGCCCCGGCTCCCTAGGAGGTCGGGACAAATCTGCCTCCTTTTCCTGAGGTCAGCCGGCGGGGAAGAACAAGCCAGCTTTTCTGCAGAGTCTTTGGCTGAGCATGGCTGAGATCAGCTGGGAGCAACTCCCCCGCCACACACCGCTCACACACCCCTCTCTACGCGATTCTTTTCTACATGTTTCACTCAGGGGCAGGCTGCGTTAGGGAGAGGATCTGGGGGCTTCCAGTGGAAGAGGAGGGTCCTGATGGGAGAGGGCTTTTCAGTGGGGGTTTCTGTTAGGAGAAGGGATGCCAGCAGAGGGATTCCGGTGGGGGTTCTTTATGGGAGAGGGGATTTGAGTGGGGGTGTTCTGGTGGGGGTTCTGTTGAGGAATTTTGCTGGGAGAGGGCTGCTTTGTTAAGGGTGTGTAGCTGAGAGAGGGAGTTCCAGTGTTTTGTTTTTTATCCTCACGCAAGGACATGCTTATTGATTTTAAAGAGAAGGGAAGGAAGGGAGAGAGAAGGGAGAAACATCCCTCGATGTGACAGAGAAACATCCATGTGAGAAAGATACATTCATCAGTTGCCTCTTGCCTACGCCCCAACTGGGGACCAAGCCTGCAACGTAGCACATGTGCCCTGACTGGGAATTGAACCTGCAACCTTTTGGTTTACTGGATGATGCTCCAACCAACTAAGCCACACAGGGCAGGGCTGATTTTTCTTCAAAACATCTAGTCCCGTGCTGCCCAAGACGCCAGCCATTAGCCATGTGGGCTTATTTAAATTTAGAGTAAAGCCAGTTACATGCAACTTCACAATTCGTTTCACAGTCACTCTTGTCACATTGCACGTGCTCAGTGGACAGAAGTGGCCCGTCGCTACCATAGTGGACAGTGCGGGTGGAGGACATTCCCACCACCACGTGAAGCTCTACTCTGTGGAACTGTGCTGCCCTGGGCCTACATGGAATCCTCCTTCCCTAGCCTCCCACACTGCAATCCCAGAGCAACTTTTTACTTTCCATTCAAAACTGTGAAACAGCCCTGGCTGGTATGGCTCAGTGGATTGAGTGCTGGCCTGTGAACCAAAGGGCTGCTGGTTCAATTCCCAGTCAGGGCACATGCCTGGTCCCTGGTGGGAGGTACACCAGAGGTAACCACACATCGATGCTTCTCTCCCTCCCTTCCCCTCTCTAAAGGTAAACTTTAAAAATCTTTAAAAAATAATAAAATAAAATAAGTGTGAGAGAAAACATAGAGAAAAATGCATGAGGCATGTGTGGATATTTAACAAATAGTTCAAAAGAGAAGATGTGTGGAACTATAGCTCTTTTAAAAAATTACTTATTTGTTCACTTTTATTGTATTTTTTCCCCATTACCATGATCCCCCTTATACCCTCTTCCAGCTCTGCCCGTCCCCTCCCTGGGACTCCAGTTCCTGAGACCCCTTGCAACTTGTCCCTCATCGCCCTTCCCCGCCTCCCAGACGTCACCAGTGTCCTGCGTTCTGTCCTGGCCATGCCTTTGCTTTTCCTTATTGCTTCACCACCGATACAGGGTCTGGTGCAAATACCGCCTATGTTTTATTTCACAAAAATCTTTTATTAAAAAGTCATAAGCATGTCAATCTGTAACACAGCAACATCACCCTCAGGTGGCAGATTTGTCCCTTAAGCACCCCATGGAACATTTTAGGTGCAATGTTTACATTGCTGTCCATCTCGTGGGAGACACTCACGTGCCCCACCAACCACACTGGTGTGACTTCCACTGGGCCCTGTACGCGGGCACCTAAGCACTGGAGTTCCGGCTCCCCACTTTGGGGCTTTAAATAAATGAGGTCACGCTGGTGGCCTTTACAGGGGGGTCTGGGGTGATGAGCTACGATTTGGGTTTTAATAAATTCTCGGGCTGCTGTTGAGAGAACCGACCCCAGTGTCTTTTAAAGAATATTTTTGAAATGCCAATGGGTGTGCTGGTAAATGCTTAATAAGAGGTTCTCAAAGAAGAAGGAGGAAGAGGAGGAGGTGGCGGGGAAGCCGCCACTCTGAAGGACCATGGCAGCAGAGCGGCGGCAGAGGTGGCTAATGGGCCGAGGGAGCCTCGTGCAGAGCTGCGGGGTCAGCGTGACTCCCAGGTGATGGGAGGAGACACCGCGGTGAGGAAGGGCCACAGGGAAATCGGCTCCTGCCCTAACGGCCCACCACCTGCCACCAGCCTCCGGAACCTTAAGTGGCCTGAGAAACAAGCCCTGTCCCAGGCTGTGTGGGGTGTAGAGGGTGAGCTGGAGAACGCAGCAGTGAGGCCAGAAGCCACTGAGCATCTGGGGGAGACCTTGGGACAGTGACTGAGAAGAAACTCGAAATCAGCATGTTCTCAGTGCTGACTGGGTTTCATTGTGAAGTGTCTATTTTGTGTTTTTTCCACGTTTTCTAGTGAAAGGCTTGCCTTTTTCTTACTGACTTATAAGCATTCTTTGTATGTTCCGGACACCAGCCTTTGGAAATGTAGCTGTTGTAAACCTGGTGTCTTTTAAGGAATGAAAGTCTTTACTTTTAATGAAGTCCAATATATCAAATTTTTTATGGTGACTTTTTTTAAAGGCACGTACAATGCTCCAAATTTTTTTTAAGTATTATTTATTTTTAGAGAGAGGAAGGGAGGGAGAAAGAGAGAGAGAGAAACATCAATGTATGGTTGCTTCTCATGTGGCCCCCACTGGGGACCTGGCCCGCAACCCAGGCATGTGCCCTGACTGGGAATCGAACCTGCGATCCTTTGGTTCACAGTCCGAGCTCAATCCACTGAGCTATGCCAGTCAGGGCTGATGGTGACTTTTTTGTTATCCCACTTAAGAAACCTTTGCCCAAGCCCAAGGTCAGGAACCTACGAGTTATTCTCCCATATTTTATTCTAGAAGCTTTGTGCTCTCAGCTTGCACATTTTGGTCTGTGACTCATGGTGAATTAGTGGTTGTGTATGGTGTGAGGTAGGGGTCAAGAGTTCCTTTTTCCATAGGGATAACGGATTGCTTCCATTCATCGAAAAGCTCTTTCCCCCTGGCTGGTGTGGCTCAGTGGACTGAGTGCTGCCCTGCGAACCAAAGGGTCCCTCATTGGATTCCCAGTCAGGGCACATGCCTGGGTTGTGGGCCAGGTCCCCAGTAGGCACTCAAGAGGCAACCACACATTGGTGTTTCTTTCCCTCTCTTTCTTCCTTCCCCCTCTCTAAAAATAAGTAATATCTTTTTTAAAAGATTTTATTTATTTATTTTTAGAGAGAGAAGGGAGGGGGAAAGAGAGAGAGAGAGGGAAACATCAATGTGTGGTTGCTGGGGGCCGTGGCCTGCAACCCAGGCATGTGCCCTGACTGGGAATCAAACCTGCAATGCTTTGGTTCGCAGCCCGTGCTCAATCCTCTGAGCTATGCCAGCCAGGGCAAAAAATAAGTAATATCTTTAAAAAGAAAAAAGAAAAGAAAAGCTCTTTCATTGTCCCCATTGAACTGCATTGGTGTCTTTGTCATAAATCAGGTAGTCACATACGGGTGGCCCGCTTCTGGACTCTGTTTTGAGTTCCACCTGTCTATCTTTTATGCCAGGACCACGTGGTCACGATAACTTCAGCTCTGTGGGAAGTGCTGAAGTCTCGTCATCTCACTGATCTCCTGGCCTCACTTCCACGATCACCACGCTGCCCCGCCGTCTCTGCTCGGTGGCTTTGGAAACCCGTCAGTCTCCTTCTTCAGGGTGTATTTTCAATATATATTTTTTTCCAGCAAAGCTTTCATCTCCTCGTGATCCAGATTTACGCGGACACTCTTTAGCTCTCACTCCGGTTAGCTGGAAATAGAGGGGAACACAGGAACACACTGAAAGGCACAAGGGGGCTCAACCAGCCAATTCAAAATGGGGGCACTTGCCCATGACAAATGACGTAGTTTCATCAACAGATTCATGGCTTTTTAAAAATAAGATTGTATTTATTTACTTTTAGAGAGAGGGTAAGGGGAAACCTTCCCTCTCACACGCCCCCTGCTGGAGACCTGGTGCACAACCCAGGCATGTGCCCTGACTGGGAATCCAACCTGAGACCTTTTGGTTTGCAGACCAGTGCACTGAGCCATGTTAATTAAACAAGTTCCTTGGGACTTCTGTTACTCGCAGTCAGGAGTATTCTGATGCAAGAGGAAAGGGTTCTGGTATAGGTAACAGTGTGCTGTTTATGCCTCAGAATGGGTCTGGAGGAGGCAGAAAAGGAGAAGGCGGTGCCAAGGACAGGCTACGCTCACTGCTTGAGTAGTGGTGACAGGTCTGCAGCAATCCCGATCCACTCTGGCAGGAAGGCTGCTTCTGGCTTGAAGACTTTGAGGAAGGGAGAGTCCGGGAGGGTGTAGTTGGCGAGGTAGATGGTTACTCCACCCACGAGGTAGGCGGCCCAGATCCCGAAGGTCCCGATGGTCATGATGGTGTGGTTGCACTGCGTGAGCAGTGCAAAGTCCTTGCCTGGAGAGCCCTCAGCGCCGTTGCCAGCAAACACTACGTCACCCCGGGAGGCGTCGATGTTCTGCCGGCACCAGGCCATACCGTTGCTGGTGACCACAAAGATGGGGGCGCGGTAGCGGGCCCGGAACCAGTCCAGCGCCTGCTCCAGGTACTGCCGGTCAGCCACCACGCCCTTCCACACCTGTGGCATGACGTGGACATAGTCCCCCCGCCGCACGTGGACCCCCACGAAGGTGCTCGGCCGGCCCCCATTCACCTGCAGGCCCCACAGGTACCTCTGGGCCTCCTCACGCACGTGGTCGTGCAGGGTGAACTCCCGGAGGATCTCGGCGCGCAGGTGGTGGTAGAAGGT
>PVIA01011561.1:0-43608 GCA_004024845.1 Tonatia bakeri | reverse complement strand
AAAGTCATAAAAATTCTAAGCAGGATTAAACATTTCTTACAGTCACAGTCTCTTATGAAAAATGCCTTGAAATGCTACAACGCCACAGGTCACCATTGCCTGCTCAATAGTAGAGATGTTTGTTAGTGAAGCATGTTGAAACCCTCAAAAAGTGATAATCCAGCTTCTAACAAGTTCTATGAATAACTGGTGTTAAAGTGTAAATGGGGCTACAAAGAATACATCTGAATAGGAGCCCTTAGCAGTTTATATTACTTCTTGTACTTTGGTTGAATCTAAAACTAACTGATGGGTGATAAGAAAAAAATTCTGAGATGTTCTAACAAATTATAGCGGCTGAAAGTGCAAAAGAAAGAATTACAACAAAGGATTTCTCACATTCCCGTTTGGCCTGTTGGAACTTCGAATTAATTTACAGGTGGCTATTTCAGAAGACTTATCTCTGCCAGGCACCATCTAACCCTAATCCCCCTTGTTTACAAATGGGCTTTCTGGACTGCTGCCCCCAGCCAGTCTATAAAAGCAGCCAGCTTCTTCCACAGGCCCTGCTTCCACTTCCCCCAGCCCTCTGCCTACAGTTCTTTCAGACCACCTCCTTCTTCTCCCTCCCCCCCGCTTGATGTGTAAGAAGCCTTCCATAACTCTGGTGAGATGAACATGCTATTCTTTTCTACCTAGCCATACTGCTGGGGGTTTAGTTCCAAGCCTCAAGACTGGTCTTTTGGGTAGCATTTTTGGCTCAGTAAAACCCTCCTTACAAAAAAACTATCAGCTATGGAAGTTAAAGATTTTCAGTTTAACATTTTGGTACCCAAAAGAGGGGCCAAGCTTTGAAGATGCAGCAAGGAACTTTGCTCTTCCAAGTCACGGTGTGACATCCACAGCACCTCTTTGATGCTCGTTGCACCCCAAGTGTGCTCCTTCATTTTTCTTCCCCTCTGACACCCAGGACTGTACAAACCCACAGTTTTACTGGGAGGGGTATTCCCTCCAGAAAGCAGTTGTAAGTGGCACCCAAAACGTGCTGAGGGATTGTTCCCTCAGTGTCCCTTCAGAGTGGGGTCCATGCCCGTATCACAAATGTGAAGGACACAGGTGGGTTTGAGGGGATGCCCTTAACTGTCTTTGTAGTGTAGTTGAGAAAACTGAGCTCATGGTGACATCTTGTGGGCACTGCTGTTATTACTGTTTGCTGTCCCCCACTTCCCCAACCAATGCCATTATGCTTATTGGCTTTGGAAACTCTGAGAATGGGCTTTTCCCTGCTTGGAAGAGCAGTCATGGCAAGAAGCAACACTCTACCGACTCAAAAACAGCTTTCCCAGCCTTGACTGGTTGAAAGGAATTTAAATTAAGGGAATCAAAACTGCAAACCTTCTCCTGCCACTCCCCACAAACACTGGAGGATTTAAAAAATAAACAAGCTTGATTTGTACATATTTCTTTGTCTAAATGGACTAACCTTACCAGTAAAAATGAATGGCAAGTTAGAATTGCTCAGAATTTTGTTCTGTCTTCCAAATTTAGATTGGCAGGAGAAAATATCTGTGAAGCTTGTTTCTTGGCCTAAGGTGTGGATGGATATATTTTGAGTTATTTGTCCTAAGCTGGTTATTTCTGAATAAAAAGGAAAAGACACCCTAAATTGGGTAAGTAAAGTTATAGATTTATAAAGAGAACTTTTTAAAAAGGGAACTTTTATATATGATAAAGCTGAATAAGATTAGAATTTATGTAAACAAACAAATTTAAATATCAAAAGTAAGCTGATGCAAAACCAGTTTTGTTATTTTTCACTATGTTAAAAAATAAAAGTTTTTTTTTCTGTATTAATTGCTTTGCTCTAGATATTAGGAAAAAGTTTTCTACCTAGAAAGCAAAGATTCTATGTTTTATTAAAATAGCTGTGTTTTGCCCTGGCTGGTGTGGTTCAGTGGATTGAACGCTGGCCTGCAGACCAAAGGGTTGCCAGTTCTATTCCCTGTTGGGGCACATGCCTAGATTGTAGGCCAGGTCCCCAGTAGGGAGTGCACAAGATGCAACCACACATTGATGTTTTCTCTCCCCCTTTCTCCCTCCCTTCCCTCTCTCTAGAAATAAATAAAATCTTAAAAAAAAAAAAATAGTTGTGTTTTATAGTGTCTTAATCAGGTACTTGATTTACTCAAGAAAACAACTCTCAATTCTAAGAACTAAGGTTTTACCAACAATAGGTAACCTGTATTTTTCTTTATCTTTTACTGTCACTTAGGGTAAATGGATAATTTTATATTGTTTCAAACTTCCCAGGGTTTGAGCTTTAAAAGGAGACTTTCTTAACCTGGAAATGGCTTTGGGTTATTTCAGTGGGCCCCTGGAATGCCTCAAAGATTTGTTCTCTCCTTATAAAAAAGAAAATTTAAACTAATTAGGCCTATTTGATATATTAAAATTATATGGGAAGCTTTGTCAAATAAAGAAATAATAATTATGTTGTATGTTATACACAGTGTTTTCATTTGTAATTGTAATTATCTCAACATGTTGTTAGAGAAAAGCAAATTTCTTTGTCAACCGCATTATATACTCAGATCTATATCACGTCATTTTAAGTTTTTCTTTTTGTCATTTACAGTCATTGTTTTACTCTGAGGTTTGCTTTTGCAAATATGTTTCATCTTCAGAAAGATCCATGGAGATGACTGACTTAAGTCTAAAATACAGGTTTCAGAGAATAAAATTTTAGATCATACTTTAAACTGGATGAAGATTTATAGCACTCTAAAGAACTGGAATCATGAAATACTGGCAAATGTTCAAGATAATTAATTATGGGACCAAATGACTGAGGATAATTAATTTTATGCTTTTTTTGTTTGACACATTGCTAATCTTGTTACTTAATGACCTAGAGCAATTGGTAAATTGTCCCTTTGTCATTTATATTTTTCTCCCCACCTGATTCCTCCAGAATTTAATATTTTTTCATGGCAATATGTTTATTTACAAAAATTCAGTAAGAATCTATTCTCTTCATAATAGGACACAAGTGAAAACCGGCTTTAATACCAAGGCTGTGACTAGAATGTCATGTTAGAGCGATTTTACAAGAGTCTATACGATCTATTGCTATTCTTGTTACATTTATAAAGTTAATCAGGTCAAATTATTGAAACCAGGCTTATGCAATAAACAAGTCTTAATTTGGCAATATTTGATAAAAACGATGGTTTTAGAGAAAAACTGTTTCACTAGAAACTATAACAGATATTTATGGATCTAATACCCATATGAGACCTATAAATACATATTTATGGTTCCGATAATTGTCTTTAAAGTTTTCTTTTTTCACCTGTAAACTGGACTGAACTCTTAATTTTCTTAAATACTTGGCTGTAACCCTCCAAACTAATTTCCATTTTTCTAATATCCTCTGGCTTGTAACTAAAGTGCAGCTAGATGACTGTATGTATACTTCAGAGAAATCGCCCCAGCAGACCATGATTAACCAATCTCAGGACACGATGCCAGGTAAGCCTGAGCACCCAATGCCACCACTGGAGGCACTCACTCTGCAGACCCGCACAGCCCGGCCGTCGCTGCCTGCCTTCGCCTCGCAACAGCACCTTTGTGCCTGACATCTAGAAATCTTGACTGCCAGCCTCACAGACCCAGAAACTGCATTTAGAATTCACATTAATCATTAACTTCTCTCTTCTGTTTCCACAGAAAATACATCTTATTTAGATGTCTACCTGCTTAAAGTAACCTTTTAGTTGGTTGCCAGCATGGATAAGCTCAGTATTTAGGAAACTATTATAAGCTGGTTCAATACCTTGCCTTTTTTAAAATACTGTTGCTTCTCTCAGCTAACATCAATGCTTGCTCAACAGATTGAACTAGCCACCTATATATACCTTTCTAGAACAAGTTACTCTTCAAAAACACTGAAATCCTCATCAGTGGCTAATAACACTAAAACCTCTCTCATCACCTCACTGTAATCCTTAGATTTCCCTCCATGAAACACAACCCCTTGGAATAAGCCATCACATCAACGTGGGACCATGCCCTGAATGCTATCATGCCCTGAACTGCTATAAAAAGGGCCATTTGACCATAATCCAAATTATGCAAACATTCTACAGCGATGCTTTCTTCAAAAGATCTGAATGAAAGAGGGGGAAAATAAGAAAAAAATCTTGATGTTCTAAATTAATTTACAGTGGCCTGAGAGTGAAAGAAAGCGACAGAACTGTAACTAAAGGCTTCTCACATTCCTGTTTTGCCTGTTGGAAATTCGGACTGATTTCCAGATGGCTATTTCCATAGATTATCTCAGCCAAGCATCATCTAACTTAGGGGTGTCAAACTCATTTTCATTGGGGGACCACATCAGCCTCGTAGTTGCCTTCAAAGAACAAAATATAATTTTAGGACTGTATAAATGTAACTACTCCTTAACAGTTAAGCAAGAGCTCAGGCCGGCGCTGGATAGAAACAAGGTGCCGGCCGGATAAAACAAGGTGGAGGGCCAGATTTGGCCTGCAGGCCTTGTGTTTGCCACCGATGATTTAAGTCCACGAGCCCCCTGTTGTTTACACATGGGTTCTCCGGACTGCTTACCTCCCAGCCACTCCATAGAAGCAGCAATTTCTTTATTCGGACTCTGCTGGTCTGCTTCACCTTGTCCCACCTTTTGCCTACAGCTCAAGTAAATTCTTTCAGACCACCACTTCCTTCTTCCCCCACCCCCTGGTAGTTTAGGTTCCATGCCCTAAGACCAGTCCTTTGGCTAATGTTTTTGGCTCAATGAAACCCAAGATTTTAAAGTTTAATATAGGAAAACCTGCATATACCATGTGTGGGTCTCCAGCAATTTCACCTAGGCAATTTTTTTACTATGATAACGATAATCAAATGCTAACATAAGACCCATTATGTGTGTAAGCTGCTAATAATGATGTGGGTAACAAATTAACTTCTGAGCTTTTAAAATGGTAATAGCTCCAAAGTTTAAGAAATTCTCAAAGCTAAGTATAAATTTTAACTTGTCATTCTAATGGTTGATGTTTTTTCCTGGCTATCCATCAATGTTTTGGTTGGTTCTGTTTCTCAAGAATTAATACCAGTAGTCTGGTCATTTATTGTGAAAGAGGAATGCTACTTGTCCTGCGTCAGTCCTCTTCACTTTGGGACTGAAACCTGCAATTTGAAAATCACAGCTTTAGAAGATGCACAAATCAGTCATCTTTCACTGAACAGGAAAAGCCCAAAGAATTGCAAACATCAGTTGAATAGTGATTGTTTATTTAACTCTAGGAAGATCACAGGAGAAAGTTTAAGACTCAGGATATGAAAAAATGTAATAGCGCTCTACCCACCAAAAGAGGTTCTTGTTCTGGCAGCTAATAATCATCACTGCTGTTAATCACTAGCTCCCTACATACACAACTCTGCATAAGTGCACATAATTCATACACATATATGCACAGAAAACGCAACATCCATATGTATAATTGTATAGATGTTATACATATATATATATTTTTAAGATTTTATTTATTTATTTTTAGAGAGGGAAGGGAGGGGGGGAGAGAGAGAAACATCAGTGTGCGGTTGCTGGGGGACATGGCCTGCAACCCAGGCATGTGCCCTGACTGGGAATCGAACCTGCGATGCCTGGTTCGCAGCCCGCGCTCAATCCACTGAGCTACACCAGCCAGGGTTAGATGTTATATTTTTAATGCATAAGTTTATATTTTTTCCAGGTCATTCTTATAGCCTGTCAAAATAAAAAAGTGTTAGATGTAAAACACAGGTCAGCTGGCCCCAGAGTCTAATTTATAAACTCTTCCAAAAGAATAGGAGTTCCCAACTCTAGCTGTGCATCAAGAATCCTCTGGAGAGCCCTAGCTGCTGTGGCTCGGTGGACTGGGTGCCGATCTGAGACTCAAAGGGTCACCCTTTTGAATCCCAGTCTAGGGCACATGCCTGGGTTTCAGGCCAGATCCCCGGTAGGGGACAAGAGGCAACCACACGTTGATCCTTCTCTCCCTTTCTTTCTCCCTCCCTTCCCCTCTCTAAAATAAATAAATAAAATCTTTAAAAAAAAAATCCTCTGTGGAGTTAAAACAAAACAAGCAAATAATCAAGTGCTACCCCAAAAAGAGATTTTTAAAGTTGAATTAGCAAATATTATAGAGAAATATATTTTGTAAACAATGTATCAAATACCATACATTACGTCAGGAAAGATCTTTTTAGACAGTAGATACTACTGTGTGCTATCAGACTTAAAATACCTTGTTCAAATGAATGATTGCTTTGGTTAATAAACTGACTTTACCTTGAAAACTTAATTAGATTTCTCATTATACACTAGAATTTAATATAAAGCAGTTTTATCTTAGGTTTAATAACTAAATTCCATTAACAATTTGACTGCTGACATGTCAAAAAGGATCTTAACATAATGTAGCCTAAATGATACAGATTTTGGACTGCACCAGTATGTTCTATTAAATCTATCTATTCATGATTAAATCTCTATCTTCCCCAAATATTTTCCTTCATTACCTAAAACATGAAAAATCCATAGCCTGATGTAACAGTGAATTCGGCATTCTCCCTGGGCTGATTCACTTCTACCACCCTTAAGACATCGCTTAGTAGCGAGCACACAATACAAAATTAATTTTCTAGGTTTCAAATAATTAAGAAATGATTTTGCTTACATCATTCAAATAAAATGTTATTAACATAAAAAACTAAAAGATTTTTGATGGTTAAAGTGGGTAATACAAAGCCAGGAATTACCACTACTAGCAACCACAAATAACAGCAGGACTACATACCACAAACATGATAATTAGCTGAATACATACAACCCCACTATTAATAAAGAAGTACTCATTTTCCTCTCAGTAAAAATTCTTTGTAAAAGGCTTCCAGCCAAGACAGAGGTATAGGCAGATACACTGCCTCCTTGCACAACCAAAAGAAGGGTAACAACAAATTTAAAAACAAAAACAACTAGAAATGCCAGAAAATCGAACTGCAGGAAGTTCAACAACCAAGGAGTTAAACATTCACGGGGCGGGGGGCGAGGGTAGAGAGGATGCATGCAGGGAGGTGGCAGGAGGACCAAGAGGTCCCACATTTGCATGCAGATAAACCAGGAGGAAAAACCGGGAGGAACAACTAGTAGGTGAGACATGCCGCACAACTCAGGGTTCCAGCTCGGGGAATAAAGGCTCAAACCTGTGACTGAAAACACCTGTGGGGGTTGAGGTGGCAGGAGAAACTCCCAGCCTCACAGGAGAGTTCGTTGGGGAGACCCACAGGGTCCTAGAACGTACACAAGCCCACTCACCTAGGAATCAGCACTGGAAGGGCCCAATTTGAACGTGGGTAGCAGGGGAAGGGAATGAAAGCCAACAGCTGAACAAGCAGTACTGTCTCCTCTCAGACCCCACCCCCACATACAACACAGCAATGTGGGTGACCCCACCCTGGCGAATACCTAAGGCTCTGCCCCTTACAATGTAACAGGAGTGTAGAGACAAAAAAAAAAATATGGCCCAAATGAAAAACAGATCAAAGCTCCAGAAAAAGAACTAAACAGTGAAGAGAGAGCGAACCTATCATATGTAGAGTCCAAAACACTGGTAATCAGGATGCTCACAGAAATGGTTGAGTATGGTTGCAAAATATAAAAAGAAGTGAAGGCTACGAAAAGTGAAATAAAGGAAAATATACAGGGAACCAACAGTGAAGGGAAAGAAACTGTGACTCAAATCAACGATTTGGAGTAGAAGGAAAACATTCAACCAGAACAGAATGAAGAAATAAGAATTCAAAAAACTGAGGAGAAGCTTAGGAACCTCTGGGACAACTTTAAACATTCCAACATCCTAATCATAGGGGTGCCAGAAGGAGAAGAGGAAGAGCAAGAAATTGAAAATTTATTTGAAAAAATAATGAAGGAGAATTTCCCCAATCTGACAAAGGAAACAGACTTCCAGGAAGTCCAGGAAGCTCAGAGAGTCCCAAAGAAGTTGGACCCAAGGGGGAACACACCAAGGCACGTCATAATTACATTACCCAAGATGAAAAATAAGGAGAGAATCTTAAAAGCAGCAAGAGAAAAGGAGACACCTACAAAGGAGCTCCCATAAGACTATCAGCTGATTTCTCAAAAGAAACCTTGCAGGCAAGAAGGGGCTGGAAAGAAGTATTCAAAGTCATGAAAGGCAAGGACCTACATCCAAGATGACTCTATCCAGCAAAGCTCTCATTTAGAATGGAAGAGCAGATAAAGTGCTTCCCAGATAAGGTCAAGTTCAAGGAGTTCATCATCACCAAGCCCTTATTATATGAAATGTTAAAGGGACTTGTCTAAGAAAAAGAAGATGATCAAAAATATGAACAGTAAAGTGATAACAAACTCACAACTATCAACAACTGAACTTAAAAAACAAACAAACAAAAAAACTCCCACAAAAACAAACTAAGCAAACAACTAGAACAAGAACAGAATCACAAAAATGGAGATCACACGGAGGGCTGGAGTGGGGAGGAGGGCAGAGAATGAGGGGAAAGGTACAGGGACTAAGAAGCATAAAGGGTAGGTACAGAATAGACAAGTGGAGGTTAAGAACAGTATGGGAAATGGAGAAGCTAAGGAACTTAAATGTATGACCCACGGGCATGAACTAAGGTGGGGGAATGCTGGTGGGAGGTGGGATACAGAGCAGAGGGGAATAAAGGGGAGGAAAAATACAGGACAACTATAATAGCATAATTAATAAAATATATTTAGAAAAACTCTTTGTAAAAGACAAACTTTAAATGGTCAAGTAAAATTGACCATTTTGTTTGGTAAAATTAATGCCCTAACTCAAGGATTTATCCAACTATTCCCTATTCAGGCCACCAAGACTTGACGGCACTGCAGAGAAATGAGTCTATGACCTAAACCAGAAAGATAACTACAGACTCACACAGGAATTATCCCTAAATTATTTGGTTGAAGAACTTACAGCTGATTACTCTTAAAATCTAGGAAAAATATCTATACCAGTGTCTTCTCTAACCATATTTCAAAACAAAAAAATATTCAATCCTCAATCTTATGACATATAGCTTTTTCCTAACACAAATACTAGTGCTATAAATCCATAACCACATCTACAATCTAAATACTAAAATATCTTAATATATGATATGTTTAAATACAGAATCACAAACGTTCATCCTATCCATGACCTTTGGGCCACTGGGAAATTTCTAAAGCATACCTTTTAATCCATGCCATGGCACTTCAAGAACATGTTAAGGTAAGTCACAGCCCGGAACACTTCGATGCACCTCAAAACACCTCAGCCTGTGCATCTGTATGATTCTCTTTTCCTTTTGAGATCATAATGGTTCCGAAGAACTACAATGCTTCCATTTGAATGACAGTCTCATAATTTCAATGACTTAAAAACAAAAACAAAAAATAAGGACTTAAATGTAGGTATGTTAAGCCACTAGTACACTGTGTTAACTGCGGCCACTACTATTATGTGACACTCATTTCATGTGAACCCTGCATGAATGAGGAGTACAATGCTCAGCAGTCAGTGATGGCCCTTTGCTTTGTTGAGATCTACCAAACCCCACAAATCTCTGACCCAATTTATTCTTTAGTTTTCTTTTCAAGGAATGAAAAATAACCTAAAAGACAGGTACATGCCAGGTCCACCTCTGATTAACCAATTATTCTATTCTGTGTTGAATGTGAGCTGGAAGTTACCCACACACCTGTACAAAATGGAATTCGCTAATAGATACATCAGGGGTTCCTTCAAACAATGACCCTCCTGGCATTCACATCACTGAATCATTTTAATTACATGGAAGTCATTAAATTAATTAAAGCTCCCATTTCTAAAGTATACCTCTATGCAGAGCATGCATATAATTGAACAGATAGGTGGCTCACTATCAAGTTTTACTGCTGCACTGTGATTGTCTTGGCAGGTTCCTCCTCACCCCACCCACCTTTCTTATATAAAAACATTAAAAACATTTTATTATTAAAATGATGAAGTAAGAAATTTTTGTATCACATTTTAAACCTAAGAATTCACTTTTACTTCAAGTTTGGCATTCATAGTTAAAAGAATATTCAAGCTATATAAAAATAAAACTAACTTAAATTATCAATAATACACATATATTTGTGTCATAAAGCAATTAAAATTAGTTTAGGATGGCTGATCAGGAAATTTTTAATAAAAGCAAGCTATAAAAAGGGTTTTCAAGAAAAGAGAAAGCATGGAGAAGTTCTGTTACACCCAGGGTTTGGGAACAGCTCATATAAAGATTACTAGACAGGAAACAGAAGATGACAAATGCCCAACTAGAAGCTAAAAAGTATGTGCTAAGGAGAAAGTTAAACTATTCTCTGTTTGAAAGTTCACTGTCAGAAAAATTACATATTCCAGAAATTTAGGTCTATTGTAGGTTGTGGAGAATGTAGGTTACAAAATGTAGGTCACCCTTCAAAAAGCTGATAATGGCAGATTGCATACAGGTAAGAACTCCACAAGAGCAGGTGGGGAGAAGCTAGCAGACAGAAACAAGGACCCTAGCCCAATGAAATCACTGCAGCCACAGCCCCTTTTTAAACTGATCATTTTACCACATTAGTGCAATGCCCTGAGTTCCCACTACAGCTCTAAACCACTTCATGACTCTGTATTATGTACACAACTTCCTGGAAGGACATCCGCATTATTTCCTATACTCTGTGCCCCCAAATAAATGCATCCTACACACTACCATCGGGCTAATGTTCCTGGAGTGCAATTTCAAATAAGAATGTTAACCATTGGGAAATCAGGTGGGATACAAATATGTTAGATAATAGAGAATGAAAGTCTAAGTATGACATACTCACTACCTCCTTTAACTTTCAGAAGCCCAGTTTACAGAGGAGATAGCTGAAGTTCTCTGGTTAAGTGATTGGAACCAAGAACATATGCAGTAAGGGGAAAGATCTGGAACTTGAAGCTAGATCTTCTAGCTGGAATTACAATACTTTTCTACTATAATATAGTTGAAGAGCACCCTTAGGGGAAAGGGGTGGCACTAGTGCTAAACTAACATTTGTTGACAACATGCCAAGTACCATGGTAACCACCTGATGCTATTTTATTTCATCCTGACCTACCACTCATGAGACTGAGTGGTTGCCTCCTTTCACAGGTGAGTAGATTGAGGCTCACTCAGAGAGATTTAAGTGGTTTGCTCAACATCAAACATCAGAGACTGAAAATGATGGGCCAGACAGTTGATCTCACATATCCACTCTAAAACCCACACTCACGTGGCTAATGCCAACCTACCCTCCAGAAGCAATCAGGGAAAAAAGTCCAACACTTAAGTTTACTTTCAGCCTGGACATATAGCAATCATCTAATTTTATAACACTTCTTACTCAAAACCCAGTCACTGCATATAAACAAACGTTTAGCTATGGTTTAGCAACAGACTATACACACATTTACAAAAGTCTCTAAGAAGGATCAGAATTATATTTAATCACACAAATCAGAAACTTCATTTGATTCCTAAAAATGAAATCCAGTCTTTTCATAAAGCTATGGACTTGAAAATCTTTTAAAATTGACTTGGAATTCATAGTACTGCCAAATTCCCCAATTTGGTTGGCCCTATCCCATGGACTGCTACCAGTCTTAGCCTAGTGGGAAGAGAAGTCATTTATTAGACGAGGGAGGTGAGGCCATTCAGTCAGATTGTCGGTAATAAAAATGACCAAAAACAGTAGCCCCAGCCAGTGTGGTTCAGTTGGTTGGGCATTGTCCTATAAACCAAAGATTCCCCAGTTCAATTCATGGTCAGAGCACATGCCTGGGTTGCAGGTTTGTCCAGGTTGGGGCACATATGGGGAACAACCAACTGATGTTTCTCTCTCACATCAGTGTTTCTCTCTCTCTGCCACCCCTTCCCCTCCCTCTAGAATCAAAAATAAAAATTTAAAAAGTAGATGGACATCTCTCTACAATGTTTTAAAACATGGCTAAACTAAGAATAATATTCAAAAGCACTAAAAAAACAAATCCCTCAAATTGAAGACAGGAAACTCCTAAGCAACCTCAAGATTTAAATGAGAAGCCAGATGCTCATGCTGCATTCCAAAACTAACTGAAGAAGGGATCAACAGAACCACTATACCAATGTACTGAGACATGTTAGATGAATGAAATAAACCATTTTCTACATTTCTGAAGCAAAATATTGCAGAATTATATTCAAGGGTTCAAAGCTGCTACACTAAAAAAGTTAACTGGTCATTTAAAAATATCTTCACCAGCCCTGGCTGGTGTGGCTCAGTGGATTGCGCACCAGCCTGTGAACCAAAGGGTCTCTGGTTTGATTCCCAGTCCAGGGCTCATGCCTGGGACGTGGCCAGGTCTTCAGTGCAGGGGTGCATGAGAGGCAACCACACGTTGATGTTTCCCTCTCTAAAAATAAATAAATAAAATCTTTAAAATAAATAAATAATTAAAAATGCCTTAATCAGTAACAGCATAACTCTTCTGTATGACTCACTTCACAAACATTAATACCCAGACAGATCCACAGGTGAGGTGATACAGAAATTTTCCAGCTTTTAAAATATACTCAGGTGAACTTACTCCTGAAGAAATTAAGTTGTGATAAGGGATGAACACAAAATGAACAAGTACAAAAGAATACAGGTGGCTGGGTTTGGTTTCAAGGGACAACTGTATTTTCACAGGGTCTTCCCTGATCCAGCTTCCAGCGTCCTCCTACCCACACAGGTAAGACAGGTGCGCTGGCACGCTGGACTTGGTGCGTTTCTCAGAATACAGCACGGTGTGTCAGATCCCGGGACCTCTGCCATGCTGCTTCAAGGGCAGTGGGTGAAGCAGAACTGAACATCATGTAATGTTTAAAAGAATAATATAAATAATAAAAATATAATATAAAAAGCATTAAGGAGAAAAATAAATGGGTGAGACTAAGAATAAAAAAACAAAAACTTTTAATGTTTTCAGGGCCTACACTGTATTTCTACATACTACAAGCTAAGCCAAGTTTGTGTTTTTACACAAATCTCAGACTTACTGTATGTAAGAAATTTCTGAAGGAAAAAAAACCCACAATACTGACATTAAGTTGATGAGGCAGCCTTTAAATTAGATATTATAATTTAGGGGATGTGTCCTACTACAGACACTTGAATTTTAAACAAGTTTTGTCAACCAAGGCCTTGGAAACAGTCTTGTTATATAATGACAGAAAATTAACTATTGCTATTATCAAAAGTATAAAAATGACATTCTAGAATTCCAACTCTAAACTAGTTTGTGCCAGTGCTAATAAGGATTTCAAATATAAAGCTAAACCTGGTTTTGGTTAACTTTCAAAGAACCTTTCCAAGAATCATAAACTACTCAAATTCCCATCTCGATAATAAAACTATAATTCCTTCCCCCAAAAAACTCTGGGGGTAAGGGAATGCCAAGCACCTAGAGTTGAGAGACTGACCTCAATATTGATGAGACCCAGTAACTAAAAGATACTCATAACCTAGCAATTCTGGAATCTAATTTTACTTTGAGGAATTCCCAACTGGAGAAGCTCTTTTCTTAAGAGCTTCTAACGTATATCCTAATTTTCAGTAACATTGAAAAAACTTCTATTAAAGTGCCTTCTCTTAAAATGGCCAACACCCAGGGTTCAACCGGGAGACGCCTGCATTTTTTGTTATAATTCTAAGTGGCACAGCACGGACAGGTATAATTTAAACATAAATACACACACGCAAAAATGCACACCCACACACAACCACCCCCCCATCCTTTTTCAAATGGATTAATGTATCGGCTTGGTGACCAAAGATAGGGGGATAGGGGCAGAGAAAAAGAAGAAGAGCAGCAGTCCAAAAGTGCTGAATAAAGAATGTTAAGGAAGGAAAAGTAATAAAGTAAATCAGCTCATTCATAAACACTACTATGAATTTATTCCAAACATGCAAATCAAAAGAAGCTTCTTTCCTTTCTAGAATGAGAGGAAAAAACACTAGAGCACAAATGAAACTTATCTCCACTTCCTTTTTAATTATTATGTATATGTTTATTAAAATGTTTATGGGTAAATTGAGTTTCTCCCTATCATTCTCTTTCTCCTTGCACTTAATTGTTTAGGTTTCTTTTTTGTTAAAATAAAATATAAATTTTGGTGGCTTAAAAGATTATGTGGTCATGAGCTGAGTGATAAAGAATGTGCTAATTAAGTTCTGAAGTTGGAGTCAGATGCCGTACGTTAGAAACTTACTTGGATAGGTAACTTCTGAGCAGTCACAACTTACCTGTAGATAACACCAGCATGCAGCTGCAGTAGTAATGCTTAACTAGTGCTCAGCTGTGAAAACACCTAACACACTGCCTGCCAGAGCAGGCATAAGCATTTATTGACTTTGAAGGCACATTTTTGGTAATCAGTTACTGCTAATGCCACAACTCTAAAGTCAAAATAAAGCGAGCATTTTACTCCACATTTTGAGTGGAGGAAGATCAAGAGCTAAGTGGAGAAAAACAATAAGGCATCAGAGAGGCAGCAGTAGAAATCAGTCAGGAAGCTGCTGTGACTATGCAGGTTCAAGATGACAGCGTCTTAGTCTTACACCACGGTGGAAGTAGTGGAAGTGTCACAGGCGATGAAACGATGGGCATATTTTAAAGACAAAACTAACACCATCTGCAGTGTTGACTCCGAGGCTTCTAACCTAAGCAACCTGAAGCATGGGGTTCTTATTAGGATGGGGAAGACTTCAGGAGATTTAAAGGGGGATTTCTGTAGTTAGGTTTACATATAATAAATTGAATATGCTTAAATAATCTAATAGTATTTATTACAGGTTATCAGAACTTTCTGCAAAAGGCAGGAAGATGTGACAAGTAAACATAGTCTGTTTAGTTCTTGCTC
Source organism: Tonatia bakeri (assembly GCA_004024845.1). Classification (NCBI taxonomy): domain Eukaryota; kingdom Metazoa; phylum Chordata; class Mammalia; order Chiroptera; family Phyllostomidae; genus Tonatia; species Tonatia bakeri. The sequence goes on along the minus strand of PVIA01011561.1, from coordinate 28,599 downwards.
ACAGCCAGATTTTTTAAAGAACCAATGAGGTGTAAGTATTATGTATTAAACAAGTAATTTAATAATCTTAGCTTTTTAATTATACATCCTCTGCCATATGCACCCACGAGTGTTAAATAAAAAATAATGTGATAAGAATATTAGGAAAATTTCTAATTACAGAGACTAATTTAAGGGAGATAGTCCATATTCAAACAATAAAGGCAATTACAGCTAAGAAGAGTAACCTATTATCTGATGCTCTCCAGCCACTAAAATGCTTCAGTCTCAAACACATAACTTAGAAATAATAAAATTAACAGACATTTATGAAGTGCTTTCCACATGCTAATTAAACATCTCATTTAAATACCAACTACCTTTTATTAGCTTATCTTTTACAATAAGGTTGAAAAAATTAATTAAGCTAAGGAACTATTATGTAACTTTAGCCATCCTAGAAAGAACTAGTTTAAGAGTATGCAGGAAATTCTTTTGCTCTGTTGTTTTCTATTACCATCTATATTTTGTATTCTCTTCATGCTTCCAATTTTCCAATGCCAACTGTTATGAAAACTATGACAGCTTGATATGTAGCAATTTGTGTGGGTGTATGTTTTAATAGGAAAGGAACATGAAGGAAAATTGTATGTTAATGAGTTCAAAAACATAACACATTTTCCTGAGATAGACTTCTGCAGAAATGTATTAATAGTGGTTACAATTTCAGGGTATAGGCCTACAAATACAACTCTGCTAACAGAAATGGACTGCAGAGAATTTGGAAAGTGAACATGTATTTTCTGGAGAGTAATGAATAAAAAGAGAAAGGAACTGCTCTGATACACTTATTCTCCCCTAGATATTCTCATTTTACCGGAAATTATAAAATTACTGCCACAGAATTATCAAGCTTTTGGAGAGAGTTTCACAATGAACAGGTAACACCTACTTGATAGCAACTCAGCTGTCCCTATTTTATGATACCCATATTGCTTAAATTATTTCATCAGGTTCACTCACACAGGCACTCCTGGTGGTTGCAGGCCATGTCCCCATCAAAGGGTGTGCAAGAGGCAACCACACATTGATGTTGCACTGCCCCTCTTTCTCCCTTCCTTCCCCTCTCTCTAAAAATAAATAAAACCTTTTAAATAAATAAATAAATCTGTTCTGCTACAAGGTATGTTTCTTTTGTGCGAATTACTTCTTAGGCAACTAGAAACAAAAACAGAGTAAGTCACATTGTTTCATTAATGACTATTCCTAGCATACTGGGTTCTTTTTTAAAAAAAATTTAAAGGTCTTATTTATTTATTTTTAGAGAGACGGGAAGGGAGGGAGCAAAAAACGGAGAGAAACATATATGGGTTGCCTCTTGTATACACCCCAACTAGGGACTGAACTGGCAACCCAGCATAGGCCCTGAACAGCAATTGAACCCATGACCTTTAGGTTTGTGGGACGACACCCAAGCAACTGAGCCACACTGGTCAGGGCCTAGCATACTGTTTTGAGGCAGCTAGGAACAAGCTTTTTTTACAATTAAAGATAAACCCATAGCAACAGATGAGTAATTTAAGGGGAAAAAAATGAAAATCTATAAAAAAACTTTCCCTTTTTGTATGTAGTAGTTGATTTAGTGGCTTCGGGAATTGTTATTCTTTCAGTTGGGTTAACACTTGACAAAGCTGCCTGTGCAGATGAAGAAGCAGCAAAATAAATAAATAAATAAATAAATAAGGAAGGAAGGAAGGAAGGAAGGAAGGAAGGAAGGAAGGAAGGAAGGAAGGAAGGAAGGAAGGAAGATCCCCCTATATTAAAAACAATGGATTAATGAAGAAGACTACACACTGGATTAGAGTTTGAGTTTTAATAAAAATTTTCTCTTAGAAGCAATGCCCTTCCAGGACCTATAACTAGAAGGAGAAGGCTGGAGCCCAAGTTAAAGTTTAAGACTCCAAAGACTGCTGGTAATACAAAGTACAAATGCTAGTCCTTTTTTTTTTTTTAATTAGAATTGTTATTGCTTTTACTTAGTATTCTAAGTAAAAGCAATATAAAGTTCCATGGATTTTTTAGTAGTCTGTCCCAACCCTTTTTCCCTCATAAGCCTTATTACTTTTCTGGCACTGTTTTGCAGAACTCAAAGTTTGACAAGATACATATATGGTATCATGGCAGAAGATCCTGTGTGCATTAGACAAAACAATCCCTATGAACTGTCAGTACATGTGGACTTAGCAGAACACCATAATAGTTTTTTGTTTGGTTTTGCTTGTAGTTTTTAAAAGATGTGAGGTAAACTCCAGTCCTACAGAGAAATAATGAATTTGTGTTAAATTAAGACTATTAGGACAAAAATGCAGAAGTGGAGATTAATGCTACTTTCACTTCAAAACCGTTTAAATGCTTTTTACTGCCTTTGAAACAAAGATCAACATAATGTCAAGTCACTGCGACCCAGCGGAGTAGCCGCCGGAGACACACAAGCAGCAGAGCAGCTCTTCGGACACGCCCCCTTTAGCTTACCCACCGGAGGGGCTGACACTGCGGAGAGTGACCCCACTGAGAATCTCCTGTGGGAACTAAGGCAATGGTTCCTATCCAGCATGTATATATTTCCAAATATTATGTTTTATAGTCAATAGATTAAACACACTATCAAAACAAAAAACTCATATAAAGACAGTTTGTATAGAAACAGGCCATATAAGCAGATATTCTGATAGACTGTTCATATAACATAAAGCATTCCTGGAAGAATTCTTTCAAGTGACGCTTGGAGACCTAAGTACGAGGTTAAATAAGCTCTGGTATCTATTTCAATGTGGGAAGGGGGTTTCCCACACCAACAAGCAATTCTCTGGACACCGGTAAGGCATCCTACACTTGGATTCATTCTGCACTATCTATCCGGAAATAGTCGGATCCTGTGCATCAAGGGCTCCATCCTACAAGACTGCCCTCCCTGCTCAGAGGCCTGTGGCAAGCCCAGATGTTTTCACAAACCAGCTATAGAACAGAGGTTCCCATGACCCCTCCTTGGGTTCAGTTAATTTGCTAAAGCAGTTCACAAATTCAGGAGAACATTTTACTTACTAGATTACTGTTTTATTATCAAATGGAAGAGAGCTTCCATGCCCTCCAGGCATACCACTCCCCCATATCTTCCACACGTTCACCAACCTAGAAGCTTTCCAAATTGTGTCATTTGGGTTTTTAGGAAGGCTTCATAACAACTGATTAAATCTTTGGTCACCTGGCACTGATTCAACATACAGCCCCCCTTTCCGCTCTCTGGAGGTTAGAGGTAGGACTGAAAGTTCCAACCCTCCAACCACAGGGCTGCCCCCCCCCCCAAACCAGTCCTCATCCTCAGGCACTTCCCAAAAGTCACTTCATTAACATAACAAAAGACACCTGCATCGCTCTGGGCTCAAGAAATTCCAAGGGGTTTAGGAGCTGTGAGCCAGGAACTCGTGGATGAACTATATGAGAGAAAATGTCTTCAAATATCTAATTCTTATAAATCACAGTACTATAGTGGTAAAAAATATTTTCTTCTTCCCACTGGTTTTAATAATGGACCTTTACGCCTCCCAATTTCTCTCTCTCTAACTAGTCTCAGGACTTACATTCTTCATGTCAGAGATTACATTCTCATCTGTACAGTACTATCATATTTATTGTTAAAATCAACAGGGTTGGGAGAACAGTTAATGCAATTTTAATAAAGCAAAAATTTTCAAGTAATTATTTAGATTAATTCAAAATTAATATAAAATAAGGAATTAGTATAAAGGACACATGAACAATAACAAGTGGGGGGTGGAGATGGCAGGGAGGTGGGGAGGGCTGGGGGGTGCGCTGGGATGGGGATAAAGGGCAGAAAACTACTTGAACAACTGAAGCCAAACTAAAATAAAATAAAAAAAATTAATATAAAATAATTTGTTCACTACAGAAAAGTTCCCTTTCTTTATAATTACATTTGGCTTGGGCAAATAAATTAGGTCTTCTCTCCTAAATATCATCAATTTACAGCAAAGCAGATATTCAAAATCACGTTTCTTTTTTAAGTTTTAGTTATTTATTTTTAGAGAGAGGGAAAAGAAAGGAGAAACAGAGGGAACTAAACATCAATGTGTGGCTGCCTCTCATGCCCTCCCCGCCCCCACTGGGGACCTGGCCTGCATCCCAGGCATGTGTCCTGACTGGGAATCGAACAAGTGACCCTTTGGTCCACAGGCCCACGCTTAACTGAGCTACACTAGCCAGGACTCAAAGTCATGTTTCGTACCAAGAATTAGCCTGCCTGACATTTTTTAATCTGTCACCATGCAAATTCCAGAGTCAATACCCTCAAATTTTTCCATTGCACATATCCTAACCTCCTAATCTCCTACCCCAAACCAGTTTCTCGTATCAAATGAGGGCAACCCTGTAATTACCATTGTTCCAGCCAAACCCAGGGAGTCATCTGTGACTCCTATCTTCACCTCATGCACTATATCTAATCTAGGCACACTCTGCCTTGGGGTCTTCACATCTGCTGCTCCTTCCTGCTGGAACATTCTTCCCCCACAAGCATACGTGCCTCACATTCTCATCTTATCCTAATCGTCTTTTTCCCAAACATCACCAGGTCAGGGAGCCCTTCCTGAGCACTTTCTCTTCTTGCAGCCTCCCCTTCACACGCCCTATCCTACTCCCAACTTGCTTTTTCTTCCAAAGCCCTTCTTAACTCAAATAAAATATTTGACTCATATGTTTTTTTTATCTTTCACTAAAACGTAATCTCTATAATCACTTGCAGAGAATTGTGTGTGTGTGTGTTTTGTCCACTTGTATGTTTTAGTGCCTGGCACACAGCTGGTGCTCACGAATCAGAACACAGCACTAGGTCTCAGTCAGTCTATGTCCGATAATTCCCACTGGAGGGAAGAGCAGGTATTCCAAAATGTGGCAGGGTTGACAACGGTGTTCTTACTGACTGATTTGTTTCCACATTATCACAATGGCCTAGTTTAATGACTAGGCACTCACAAAACAGGTGAAGGTCTTAAGGTGACTCCTGTAACAAAACAAGTACTGGGAAAAACAGAGAAAATACTCAAGCACACAAGTAAATAAATGGCAGAGGGGTACCTCTTCTTCCCGGTATTCCTTCTTTACCAAATAAAAATAATGATTAACCTATCAAAAATGACCATAACAAGACAAAGAGAAGATAGAAATAACCAAGATAACTTTTAAAATACAGATTCACACCTACTATCAACAATAACCTCTCCATACATGTAAATTTTGCCTTGAAATATTGGCAAATGACAGTGGAAAGCAATCGCAATTAGTAAGATACTTAAAAAACTAAGTACCTAAAATACATACCACATTTCTGTATAGAGTTTCTTCTCTTGTGTAAGGTATAAAGTCATGGTTTTCAATCCAGTATTTTGAAAAATTTCACTGAATTTATGTGTGTGTAGATGCCTCTTTAGCAGTTTTTTATAAAATAGTTTAAGATTAACAAGCCACATACCATGAGGAAAGACTTGTTCTTCCTGTCCTAGTAGAAAGGGCTGAATTATGACTTGGGAACTAACATAGACATAAACCAAAATGTATTTTTTGGTCAGTAAATAAATTATTGTATAAATTTGTACAGGAAACATTGTTGAAAATCATTACATAGTGTGGGAAATTTGCCAATGCTGGTAAGTAGTAGATATGGTTTTTCTAATATGCCTCAGTTTGTAGTATTTGCTGGCTTGTTAACAAAATGCAAAAACTTCTAAGAAAACATCTACAGGAGAACACTGTCAACCATAAATCAACTCTGCTGTGTGATACTCACTGAGTGCCTGCCACATGACAAGCTCTCCACTTGGTGCAAGGGCTGGGCACGGAATCAAACACAAAGGCATTTTCAGGAGAAAGCTTCTCAGACTTCTTTTTTTATTATTATTAATTTTAATTTAATTTAATTTTAGAGGGGGGTAGGGAGGGAGAAAAAGAGAGAGAAACATCAATGTGAAAGAGAAGCACTGACCAGCTGCCTTCTGCAAGCGCCCCTACAGGGGTGGAGCACAAAGCCCTCATGCCAGGATGTGCCCGACTGGGAATGGAACTGGTGACCTTTCAGTTTGCAGGCCGACGCCCAACCAACTAAGACACGCTGGCCAGGGCTGACTTCCTCAATAAAAGTAAAATCAGTGAGAGTATTACCTGTTTTTACCAAAATAAAACAAGATTTCTGTAGAAAGCTAACTGAGGATCTATCACACAAATTCATTCATTCCATCTGTTATTAGCAAGCAAAGAAAATGATCACAGAATGACATAAGTTACTACAAGATGTTATGGATAGCTAGTTTTATAAAATATCTTCATAAGATAGGGAGTAACCATAAAAACCTTTTGTACTGCGCAAACACTTGCTCTTTATTGCCTGACAAAGCACTTAGAAAGGTGGTGAAACTTGACAAGTTACTCATTTTTCTTATACAGAAATGTCTCCAAATTGACTACTTTTCCCATGAAGACAAGCAACTTCCTGGAATTGCTACCTAGCAGTTATTTTTGTAAATTAAAAACATTTCAGGTAAGTCTGGCATTTAAACAATGGCTTCTCAGCTATGAAAATCACTTGATTTGTATAGAAATAAAATGAACATAGAACTAGCACTTTGAATGACTCCATCATAAAGTCTTAATTAACCAAGGTTTAAAAAAATAATGAAGTGTATTATGTAACTATCACAATTTGAGAAATAATAGTGATATCTAAAAACACTTCTCACCAAAAAAAACTTGTGAAGATGAAAAAGGTTTCTACCATTCTATTAACAGTATCTTTAAAGCTTTACCTCATTTTTATCGAAGTATTTTTTACCACTTCAAATTTCTATGTAAGTATAACACTTCATTATAACTTATTACTACACAATCACATATGCTGGAGGTATGCTATGGGTCAGCAGTCATAAGTCGAGAGACAATGATACAGTACAAAAGCGAAACAAACTGCTGTGTATGCCACATAGCTCTTACAATACACTGATAAGACCGCAAACACAGGCAACTAACTTTGGTTTCACAGGAATTAACTAAATTTGCCACCTCAGTTAATCACTAGACACCAAGCAAAAGTTTTGCACAAGTCAGAACATAAACATTCCCTCTCCAGGAGAAAAACAATACAGAATATTTTTCCTCATTAAAATAAGGTAGCCATTGTGAAAAGACTCTGAACAGTGAAATCAAACATCCATGAATGTCCTCACAGTCACTGCATCATTGAATATGTATATCGCCTTCCCCAACAAAGCCCCCTTTCATGCAGGCTTTCAATTAACACACAAGAAGCTACACAACAATAGCAGTTTCCATCTCAGTTTCGTTCCCCTACCTCTTGATATGTTCTTTCCTTTCCAATCAGCATCTAAACAAGTCAAGCCTATCCCACCATAAAAAGCAGTATCATGGCACCTGTGGCTCCACCCCCACCAAGTTCGAGCAATTACTCTACAAAGAGTTCCTCAGCCCAGGGCAACCCCATTACAGCTTCCACCAGTTCAATGAAATTGTTCTTGCCCAGATCTCTGAAGTCCTAAATCTTGTATGCATTTGGGTTTATCTCATTTTGTCCTCTTCAGGACATATGACACAACTGAGTAGTTTCCTTTCTTCTAGAAAGTAGTCTCTTCATTTTTCTGACACTACACTGTCTAGGTTTTTGTCCCACCTCTATTGTTATTAGTTTTACTGGTTTCTACACCTCTACACATTCCTTAAATGTTGATGCTCACCAGTGGCTTGTCTCTGCTTAACTCCAACTCTCCCCGGGATATTTTGCCCACTCCAGACATTTCAATTACCACCTAATAGTCTTCAAGTATGTATTTCCAAACTTGACCTCTCCTGAGCTCCAGGAACCACAGGCATAACAAATATACATAATTGGCCACTGGGTCTCTTCATCTAGCCCTTTCACAAAGGCCTTGAATTCCACATGCTCAAAACCAAAAACCTCTCCGCAACACTGAGCTCTCCTCTCCATAAATGGCACCAGTGTCCCCACTCCAACATGCGTGAAACACCAGAATTTTTTTCCTTCATAATTTTTAGTAGGTCTATCTAAGATATCCACCATGGTTAAATGCATACTTAAAACTTGCTCCAACCAGTTATAGTATTAAAGAAACAGAGCCCCATGTTACCTTTCCAAAACACAACCTATTTTCACGTATCTCCAGAATGTCACTGAGCTTCTTTCTGATGTCCTTAAGAAATGACTTCAAAAAATATTTCTTGCTATAGAATAAATACAGTCTACAAATGCAAACTTTTTAGAATCTTAATAGTTAACTGTGTTTTTGGAATTTCAGGAGTAAAGTATACATGTGTACCCAATATGTGTGTGCATGTTTTTATATGTTCAACAGGAAAAGGAAAATCTCCACATCAGAGCTGAAAAAACGTGTGATTTTTTTGAAGGCCCTCCACATTGAATTCTCTGGGAATCTTCTTCATACACAGCAGAAACCTATCCTTAACCCTAGTAAACATCCGCCAGTGCCTCAAAGCACTGGATGGACTGGCTATCTGACTGAAGCAGGGATGAAACAGCACAGTGATGCCAGAGCCAACGCAAGCCAAGAAGTGGAACTAGTAGCTAAGGAATCCTTGAGATGACAGCGCAGGCATCAGTATCCACTATTAGGTGATTCCTTTCACACGAACAGACTACCTTCCCCAAGAGCACAGGAACTATATGTTTCACTCCCGACTTTTGGAAGTCTTAATTAAGTTCACTAGGTCACTTTAATATCCACATCATAGTCTGCTACCAGGTGTGATCTTTCAAAAGTATACCACGTTGGTATAATCAGGAAATCATCCAACATAAATATGAACCTCAGTAGGCACTGTTAGGAACCAGTGCTAGAAAAGCCATCTGTTTGATGAAAGTACTATTTCCACTTCCCTAGTGATTATAGCTATCAGCAGCAACTGTGAAATCCCAAGAGAAGAAATTTTAACAGCCTTAAAACTTTAATTATTCATATGAACTGGCCAAGAAATTAAAGTTAAATGTTATACAAATGGCTCCCTAACCCCTTAATATTTTTTGGCTAATTATTCCATTGGTAGTCTACATCTGCTTTGCTAAAATTTGGTTATGAACCAGAAGTAACTCACTCGGAATGTTTTTATACCCAGAGGTGACTATGGGTAATCACTAAATTCACAAAAAAATGTTATTTTTAATGTACATAAAAAGCCTCCTGAAAACATGTCCCACAAAATAAAAGAACAGATGTGACTGTAAAAGTTTAAACTCTTTCAACCACTAGGAAGAATGAGACCAATTTAACAACAACAAAGTTAACTTTAACAACATATTTAATCTGTTCTTTTTGAACATCTTCAATGCTCAATAATTTATGATCAGGAAGCATGTTAAGCACTACCTTTACAAAAATAAAGTGAATCCATTAGGATAATTTAAATATAAAAATAATTCAGAGATCTGCAAATATATATCTATTTCACTCCCGACTTTTGGAAGTCTCAATTAAGTTCACTATGTCATTTTAATATCTACATCATAGTCTACCAGGTGTGATCTTTCAAAAGTATACCACATTGGTATGATCAGGAAATCATCCATACACACACACACACACACACACACACTCTAAGACATTCAGAAATACTAACCATATTAGCACATTTACAAGAGTGGGTATTTTTGTTCGGAGATCCTCATTTGTTTCAACTATTTCTCTTCTTACCATTTCCCAATCTTTTCACGGGCGGGGCGGGGTGGGGCAGTGCAATGGGGGGGGGGCAGGATAAACACTTTGTAGTATCAGAAACTTATCTCCTAGATTTTTTAAAATTGAACATACTACAGCTCCTTCATTTCTTGTAGCTCATCTCCAGGCATGGTCTTTACTATTTCAGAGTAAAGCTACTTTTAATAATTTATAATTAACAATTTGGAACTACTCAACTCATATTGAAACCATATTACTTCTGAAATAAAAATGAGTGCAGGCACTATGCCTAAAACTATTTATATGTATGAGCTACTCACACCAGTATAAAATACTTAGTTCCAAACAACCCAACATTTACAGCTCTACACACCAGACATAAACAGGCGTCACCCACCAAGTGCTGTCACACACAGTAGTTGCTGAGAGCAAAAAATACCTGATGACAGAAACCTTGTCCGTAACATCTTAACATTGCAATTTACCTTTGCATAAACCTGAATATTGTTTAGCAAAAGAATCATCGAAAGAGTAAAGCATTTTAAATTCCTTCAAGGTCACAAAAAAAGAGCAGTAGCAGAATCGCTGCTCCAAAGACTGTGAGAATAGAAGTCCCCTCAGTTTGCACTACCCTAACTTGCCCCCCGAAAGCACATGCACACTCGGGGTTCACAAACAACAAACACAGAATTCTCTGCGAGCATGGCCATCACTTGTAAGCGGCCTTTCACTGCTCCAGAAGGCTCATCATTGAAGACGCTCATCAGTTTTTAAGCCACATCTACAGCTGCTTAGATAGAAAAACAAAATTTGACGGTCAAAACTTTAAAATGACATTTATATAACACTTGTACATAAAATAATATTAAAAGTCCTCTAGTATAACAGAAAGAATGGATGTATGTGGAATACCAGAAACGTGAGACCCAAGTCATTCTGAATAGTAATACCTTTCATTTACATGGTATGAGAATTACTTTCTAAGCTCTCTGACATGAATAGTATCATGTTTAACTTAAAGCTTAGATCTAAGAGAGATCATTTACGCTGAAAAAAGGTGAAGCAAAGATATCAGCAAATTAATCAGTGCTGAATAAAATCTGTATCATGACCACCAGCCTGCGTTCTTTCTACAAGTTTCTTACAAAGTTGTGTAATGAAATGCTAAGACAAACCCCAAACAAAACTGTTCTAAAAACTAAAGTCAATTTTTAAAAATCTCACATAAACCAATTTCCTTTTCAACTCTACCTTCCTGCCTCAGATTCTACCTGGACTGAGGAAGGTACTACTCTGGGGAGTGGTGCAGCCCATCATGTGTCTACGGATGATTAAGAGTTAACCACAAAACTAGGGGGTAGAGAGGGGAACAGCAGGAACACCCAGTAGCATAGTACACACTACATTACACTCTCTCTAGAAGATGTTCGTGGCAATTGAATGGGAATCCAGAGACATGAGTGAATTCCAACTCTCCCACCAACTAGCAGGTGAACTCGGTTAAGTTCTATAAAAGAGAAAATACTACCTTCTTCACCATACATGCCAAACGCTTAATACAGCAACAGACCTCAAGGCTACTGAACACCACATTCAGTCAACAGATTATATTTAAAACACATTAGTTGAAACTGCATTAATACTAGGGGACTCATAAAACTTTGTCAAGTACAACAAATAGTAGTAAAAGTAGGATTTCAAATCAGTGGGAAAAAAATCAGAGCTTTCAAAAAGTGATGTTGTTTAAGAACACTTGATTCATTCATTCGACAATTACTGAGCACCCACTACACACAATGCACTATGTTCTAGTTGCAGAAAGAGAAAATAAAAAGGCAAATGAAACATATTAAAAGCTGACAAATGCAAATGAGAAAAATAAAACAGGGAAGGAGCACAGAATGTGGGAGTAAAAATCAGGGCAGCCTTGGCCAGGTAGCTACATGGGTCAAACAGCAGATCAGTGTTTCTCTATCCTCCTTCCTCTCTCTCCCTAAAATAAATAAATAACTTTTAAAAAGCAGGATAAATGTGATAAAATGTGAAAGCACTAGAAAGGAGACCAAGAAAAGGTGCCAGTGAGGTGGAAAACCAGGAGATGGTATTCTACAAGGCAAAGGAACAAAATGTTTGAATAAAAAGGGATGATCCAAAATTTCAAATGCTGCTGATCAAGTCAGGTCAGGTAACATTTGAAAACAATTACCACCATACTCGCCTGCGTGGAGGGGAGCTGGTTTTGCTGGGATAGTAGAGACAAAAACCTGGCTGGAAGCAGGTTTAGGGAGAATGAAGTGAGAGTAACTGGAGACAGAACTCTTCACAGGAAGTTTAGAGCAAAGAGGAAAAGAGAAACAGGGCACAGAGGGGTGTGGAGTCCAGAGAGAGACGTAACAGCATGTTTGTATATTGTCAAGAATGCTTCAGTACCAAGGTAAAAATTGAACCCACAGAGAGGGAAAGCTAGCTGGCTAGTACCACGTCTTAGAATAGCGGAGAAGAGATGGGGTCTAGCATGCAAATAAGGGGCTTGCCCTTGAAGGGGAGTTCTCCCCCTTACAGGAAAGTTCTCGCAGGCACGGATTTGCAAACTTCAGCAGACATCAGAATCACCTGATGAAACACACACTGGAGTCCACCCCCAGAGCTTCTGGTACAGGAAGTTGGATGGAGTGAAATGATTTGCATTTCTGACAAGTGCCCAGATTATTTCACTGCTGCTGGTCCAAGGACCTCACTTTAAGAACCACAGCTCTATTCTCAACAAAAGGGAAGACAAAAAAAGTTGGGTGTATGAGAACAAATGCTGTACACTTGGTTACACATTTGGAAAAATAAAGGTTAGAGTCTACATCACATAATACACAGGAAGAAAAATTCCTACCAGGGGTAAGGGATAAATTATTTTTTTAATTATAAAAGAACATATTCAATAAAAATACATACAAGAATGCTTTTATAATCATAGGGTGAGAAAGATAAGCAAAATACACCAAAGGAAAAGCTACAAACTTGACTGCATAAAAATTTTAAACTCCTAAGACAATAAAACTGAGTGATTAATTAAAAAAAGGAGAAAATAACATAAAATGGTGTTACCTAGAAAATAAAAAGTTCCTACACACGAGAAAAAGGCATTTCATCAGAAAAAGGATAGTTATAAATACACAGTTCACAAGAAGAATACAAATGCCCAATAAACAGATGAAAAAACAGTGGTTCCACTTAAAAGTATCCAGATTTTAGTTATCTCCACACACGCACAGATGTGTTCCTGGAAGTAATGTAAAAAATGAGAACATCTACTTCCGCAAGCAGCCATTTAGAACAATGGGGCCCTGGCCCTGTAGGTCAGCTGGTTGAAGAATTGTCCCTTACACCAAAAGGTCGCACGTGTCCGTCTGTCTGTCTCTTCTCCCCATTCCATCTTTCCCTCTGTATAAAATCAATAAACATATCCTTGGGTAAGAATTAAAAAACAACAACGGAGAGTCACACCTCCTGCTGCCCACAACTACACATGAAGTACTGTTCCCAAGTAGCTAAAGAGCAGTATGCTGTTTATAATTGGTAAGATCCAGTTTATGTGAAGGACAGACTGAAGGACAAAGAATCTTTTAAAAATCACATATGGACTTCTGGCCAAGATGGAGGTGTAGGGAGACACACTGCGCCTCCTCACACAACCAAAAGAAGGACAACAACAATTTAAAAACAAAAAAAAACATCCATAACTGACAGGAAATTGAACTGTATGGAAGTCTGACAACCAAGGAGTTAAAGAAGAAACGTTCATCCAGACTGGTAGGAGGGGCGGAATGGGCAGAATCGGGTGGAATCGGGCAGCCATGGTGGAGAGGACTCATGGCAAGGCAGCAGCTAGTGGACTGGGGCATGCAAGGCGGTGGAATTTGGAATGGGGCGCGGGAGGCAGAAGCTGGTGGAGCTGGTGGTCCCATAACTGTTCGCAGATACACCGGGAAAAACTATTGGGGAGCAAGATAGACCATGCGGCCCTGAGCTCCAGCTCAGGGAAATAAAGCCTCAAACCACACACTGAAAACACCTGTAGGGGTCCAGGCAGCAGCAGGAGAAACTCCCATCCTCACAGGTGAGTTCACTGGAGAGACCCACAGGGTCCTAGAACAAACACAAGCCCACCCACACGGGAATCAGCACCAGAAGGGCCCAATTTGCTTGTGGGAAGCAGGGGAAGTGACTGAAATATGGCAGAGGGCAGAACAAATGGCATTGTTTTCTCTTAGACCCCTTCCCCACTTACAGTGTCACGACGCAGCTAAGAGGGTTGCCCCACCCTGGTGAACACCTAAGGCTTCGTTCCTTATACATAACAGGTGCACTGAGACCAAAAAAAAAAAGCTCAAATCAAAGATTAGATCAAAGCTCCAAAAAAATACAACTAAGTGACGAAGAGATAGCCAACCTATCAGATGCACAGTTCAAAACACTGGTAATCAGGATGCTCACAGAAATGGTTGAATTTCGTTGCAAATTAGATGAAAAAATGAAGACTATGAACGTGACATAAAGGAAAATGTACAGGGAACCAACAGTGACAGGAAGGAAACCAGGACTCAAATCAACAGTGTGAACCAGAAGGAAGAAAGAAACATTCAACCAGAAAAGAAGGAAAAAACAAGAATTAAAAAAAAATGAGGAGAGGCTTACAAACCTCCAGGACATCTTTAAACATTCCAACATCCAAATTATAGGGATACCAAAAGGAGAAGAGGAAGTACAACAAATTGAAAACTTATTTGAACAAATAATGAAGGAGAACTTCCCCAATCTGGCAAAGGAAACAGACTTCTAGGAAGTCCAGGAAGCTCAGAGAGTCCCAAAGAAGTTGGACCCAAGGGGGAACACACCAAGGCACGTCATAATTACATTACCCAAGATGAAAAATAAGGAGAGAATCTTAAAAGCAGCAAGAGAAAAGGAGATAATTACCTACACAGGAGCTCCCATAAGACTATCAGCTGATTTCTCAAAAGAAACCTTGCAGGCAAGAAGGGGCTGGAAAGAAGTATTCAAAGTCATGGAAGGCAAGGACCTACATCCAAGATTACTCTATCCAGCAAAGCTTTCATTTAGAATGAAGGGCAGATAAAGTGCTTCCCTGATAAGGTCAAGTTCAAAGAGTTCATCATCACCAAGCCCTTATTATGTGAAATGTTAAAGGGATTTATCTAAGAAAAAGAAGATAAAAAATATGAACAGTAAAATGACAGCAGACTCACAGTTATTAACCATCACACCTAGAACAAAAACAAAAGCAAGCTAAGCGAACAACTAGAACAGGAAAAGACCCACAGAAATGGAGATCACATGGAGGGTTATTAACAGGGGAGTGGGAGGGAGAGAGAGGGGGGAAAGGCACAGGGAATAAGTAGCATAGATGGTAAGTAGAATATAGGGGGAGGATAAGAATAGGAAATGGACTTACATGTATGACTCATGGGCATGAACTAAAGGCGTTGGGGGCGGGGATGTAGATGGGAGGGGGTGTGCAGAGCGGAGGGGTATAAAGCGGGGGGAATGGGACAACTGTAATAGCATAATCAATAAAATATATATTTAAAATTTTTTTTAAAAATCACATATGCATGGAAACGCATCCCATGGAAGTACGGAAGCCCACGTCCAGCCAGAGGCAGGAACGAACCGCTCCTTCTGCACTTCGCTCTCCGTTTACTCTTGGAGCTGCGTAAACAGTACATCCATATGCTACTCTGGGGATAATAAACATTTTTAAAAAGAAAAACTTCAAAGAATATATGTTAAAATATTGTGTTCAATATGATTAAGATTTTTATTCCTTCATCTATTTTGTTATTTCTGTTATGAGAAGGAAAAAAAAATGCAGGCAGCATTTGAACTATCCATAGTCAAGACTAAAGGTGTTGATTCTATCCTTTAAAGTGAGCCAAAAAAAGTTTAGACTTTTAAAGAATCTTTCATAAAAATAGTAACCATGACTTTTACTTTCTTAATGCATAAGAAACAAAGATGGGCATCGCAAAAGAATTAATTTTGAGTTTGGAAGGATACTGACCTCACTGTAAATAAACACTGCTCATCTCTGGGGGCTGGGAATTAGAATGTAGAGAAAACTACCTTACGCACTTTCTATTGATATTGCTTACAATTAACATGTATTTTACTAATGACTTTTTAAAAACTCAGACAGGAATTGAGGGTGACTGTGTCAGCAGCATAGTTTTTAAATTTCTCCCACATGAAAGACAGAGCAACTAGACAGCAAAGTCAAAATCTATATACACTGTTTACAACAAAATTAGGTTACCAAGTAGCTCCCACAAACCACCAACAGACATCAATTAAGGAAGGAAGCAATGGAGAGGGGCAGGGGAAAGAAGCTGACAAGGCTGTGACAATAGTCCAACCATGAGGTGAAGCAGGCCTTGAGGATAAAGCAATTGTACTAAGCTAGGAGAGCCCAGAATACATGAGACGAGTAATCTGGAAGCAGAAAGGGAAAGATTTGGTCATCAACAAAATAAGAAAATACGGGACTAGGAAGAAATGAAAAATAGTTAATTTTTTTTCCCTGTGGCAGCTAGATGGACAACAGCACTAATAACATATATCAAGCCTACTTTAAAAGATGATGTAACAGGTCTAGGTGGTGGAAAACACAAGTTGCTTTGGAAAAATCAAGTTTTGTGGCCCTACAAAACAACCAGTAAGAGCTTTAGAAATATGGATCTAAATGGCTGAGCTGATGACACAAATATAAAGTCAAAAACATATAAGAGAAAGACAAAGATCGCAAACCACAATATTTAAGACTGGAAGAGGACTAGGTAGCAAAGAAAAGGTAGAATGTTCAGGTGACGAAGATATTGTCTCGCTAATCAAGAAAAAAGGTAAGGTCAACAAGAATAAAGACATCATAGTCAACAAAAACAAAGGATGCAGAAAAATGAAACAAGCTGATGACTGAATTGAGGTTTGAAGATCAAAAAACCCCCCAGATTTGAACATGTGACATGAATGGGAATGCAAACAAGAGACAAGTGATAAGAAAAAGATATGGCAGTGGCTTCAACGAGAGCCTAAGAATGGAAATTGACATTAAGCAATTCCTACAGACCAGACCATAGAACTGGTTATCAGGCAAAAAAGAAGATAATAGAAAAAAACTGAAAATACACTTGAAGAAGGATTAACTGATAGAACAACGCTGCAGGAATGCCTGACAAATTTAAAAATTAAATAGTAAAATTTCTTTAAGATAAATGATTCTACTTTAGAGAACCTGTTAAATTCAAAGATTAGTCAAGTCTAATTTTGAAAGCATTTCTAGAATAGATTTATGTTTAAAGTAATCCAATGGCGAAGAATATAATCTCCTTTTCCTTAAAGCCTTGTATTAGACTTCTATCTGGGACTGTCTTGCCGCCTAGTCGAGAGCTTGGAAGTTCGCTGTATCAGTAGGTATCGGGAAGTGCGAATGGCAAAGGCAGAAACAAAGCTGTGTGAACTTGCATTAAATTCCAGACTTCTTATCTATAAAATGGAGATATCATCTCTCTCATTGCATAATTGAGGATTCAGTACATACTCAACCAAATGTCAATTCCCTAATCCCCTTAATACATGTCTGCTAAATTATTTTTCATATTTCTAATATAAAAGAGAATGTTAGCATTTCCATTAGAAAAAAAATTTGAAGAATATATTCCCAATTGTTAATGGTGAATTTTCTGGTGGGAGACTACAGTGGCTCGCTTTACAAGATATATTTAAATAACTTGTGAGTTTCTGTAACATATTTTTCCGATCAGAAAAATAACCAGGTGAAATTAATTAACCATTAAGAAAAACTTCCACAAAATAGTCACTTCCCTAAAATATAGAAATAAGCTAAAAATGAAATGAGAAAATAAATCAACTGCCCACCTAAGCAATTGCATGAGTTTAAATTCTAATATAATTTAAAAGATATTTAATTACCAACTTACAGCTTTCAACTAAAAAACTAGGTTAAGTGAATGCCATGCTACTAAATCCTGTATGGAAAATGTACACATCACACTGTATATTGCGGAGGAAGGCCAGGATGGAGAATGGCTGGTTTACCAATAACCATGAAATAAACTTTGAAAGCTATATCTTAAAGAAAAATTAAAATAGTGAAGTGGCAACTCCCACTAATTCAGTAGTACTATCCATTTAATAAAATAATGACACTTGTTATAAGCTGTAAATTACCAGAACTATCACTACTATCTTTGAATGCTGAAATGGATTTAATTCACTTCCTTGACATATGGATAAGCAGAGGTGACAGATACGACAGATTTAATGAATCCCATAGTCAAGAGAGTAATACTGTCTTGAAATACTGACACACACACTAAAAAAATGACAGTATGAAAATCATCAGGTTCATAAATGAGCCCGTCTTTCAGTATAATATTTCAAGTTGTGGCCTCCTTCCCTTTGTGACAGTCTTCTTTTTTTCTCAGTCTCTTCTGTAGTTCCATTTCAGATGCTTCAGAAACTCAGACAGTTGGAATTTAGTGCAGGTGGTAAAACTCTTGCCTAGGGAGGCAAGAGCGAGATCGGAGGAAGCCAGGGATAACTGAACCCAGGCAGTTCTTGAGTAGGGTTGACTGAAGCAGAGTGGGTGAGAAGGGATGCAGTGAGAACAAGTGTGTTCTCAAACAGGCCACCTTGGGCAGTCAGAAACACAAGATGAGGAACACAAGCAGCATCAAGAACAGGGAAACAGCAGAGGAAAGAACAGGCAGGCGCAGAGCTGACTGGTTAACAAGCAGCACTGGCAGCAGCACTCCACAAGCCCGGCATGGGGCTAAGAGATTTGGAGTCTTCCTTAAGTCCCCACACACAGGTCGGGGAAAAGACTTTTTAAAAACAATTTAAAAACAAAGTAAATATATCATTAAAAGGTAGCTGAGTGGTATAAGTAGGCACTAAAAGACCAGCATAAGTCTCTCCCCAAAAATTAAACCAGGAACTAGTACCAGCTCAGGTATTTAAAGTGTTTTAGCCATTAGCTAACTGTAAATTATTTAATCTGTCTACGCCTATGTTTGAGTGGCTACTTTAGAACATATGATTAGAAAAGTCTTTTCCAGCTCTGAAGTTTACTGAATCCAATGGATTGAAAACATCTACATTTGTCGCAAAGGATGTAGTTACAGTTTATGCTATGTTACTCCACAACAGGCAGGGTACAATATACCGAATATAAGTAAGAGAACACAGAGTCATAGCCCAGGAGTCCTACAGAGGACACTTCATCATCTTTCATTAAATTTGGTAAGACACAAATTCCCAGTCAGCTCCATTAAAGCAATCCACAGTCTTAAGCATGGCTTAAAATTTACCCAGCAAGCTTCACTTTAAATACATTTAGAGATAGAAAATTTAATCACTTGTGAATTTCTCTGAGCCTCCCTTCAGCTACTTTCTACAGGACATATTCTAATGCCGTTGTGCTTTCCTATGTTTTAACACTTTGAATTCTTTTTGCTGTATGTTTCATGTTTAACTTCAAAAAGTATAGTCCAGAAATGGCAGAAAACTGAATAAAATCCAGGGGTCAGTTTCTCTAGGAGTTCTATGCAGAAAAACCAATCTTAGCTGAATGTAAGCCTTATCACTTAAACTAAATGCCACCTAGTGGCAAGTGATGTGCATTATTAAATCCACACAAGTCATATTCACACAGCAGGTGACATTCTGGTCTACAGCAGTTGCTCTGTAATCATGCAAGATGCGTAAAATATTGATCCTGTCCTTATGGAGCTCACTGAGAGATTAGACAGACAGATAGATAATATAGACAGATTAATAAATTGCAGAAATATGTTAAATGTTACAGAAGTATGCTAAGTATTCAGCATTTATTTAAAAGCTAAAAGAAACAAAACACTGATGGGTGGTTCTCTTATATTATGCCTGTTCACTTCACTCAGATTTTCCCATTTCTAATTACTTCATCACTAAGGTTTCAATTGTTCAGCTGTTTTTCCTCAACCCAAATTATCCTTTACATTCTACTCCAGAAATGGGAAGGTGAAGGACCTGCAACTTCCAGAACTGAGCTAGCCATTTTATTCTCCTATGCCATTTAATCCTCACATCACTGCCATGAAGTATTTTCTACAATTGTTTAGACAAGAGCAAGACTTAAGAGTAAGTGAGGTGGTCATAGCCACATGTCTATTTCAGAGATGGTGGACTGATTCCAAAGCTCCCTACGCCACTAAGCCTCACAATTAACTGCTTTGTTTTTCCATTCCTGGGACTACCAAAAACAGACATTGATCATATTTCTCCTATGGCACAAGACAAACACAAGGCCCCTGGGCTGAATGCCGCCCTCCTCCTTGCTTTATCTGGCCGGCACCTTGTTTCTACCAGGCAGCAGCTCCGAGCTCTCGCTTAACTGTTAAGGAATAGTTATATTTATACGGTCCTAAAATAACATTCAGCCCTTTGAAGGCAACTGCGAGGCTGATGTGGCCCCCAGTGAAAATGAGTTTGACACCCCTGTCCTGTGGTGCCCATCAATTCCAACTTTATTTTACTGTACTGTTTACACTCAGCCTCACCTCTTCCAAACATTCAGTAAGTTCCCGCTCCCACCCCAAATCAACGATTGATATTCAAATTTTCCACTTAGTACTCAAGGTCTTCTATAAGATGCCCCAACCACTTTTCCAGTTTTATTTCCCACCTCTCCTTATAAACTCTCATGTTTTCTAAGAACTCCCCTCCAATTAAGAGATAATCGTTCACACCTCTTGTTCTCCCCAACATTATACATCTGGTACAGTACTTATAACCTCTCCCATTATAATTATCTGTGTACTTTCCACTAAATCATGAGATTCACCAGACCATTTCTTAGCCATCTTTATAACACCAGTACATACAAGTGTCTTATACCTAATAAGTACTCAACAACTATTTCTTTAATATGTTATTAAAAACAATTCTAAAGGAAAACTGCTAAAGCATTGCTATACTTTTCATTTCCTGTAACCTTTCCTTCATGTCTGGGAACCTCAATGTTTCTCCTTGCTCCATTTACAATATGGATCAGGAGATTAGTATAGAACTATATAATTTTTTGTGTGAAAAATGTTCTCAAACCAAAAGTTAAATGACTTGAAAAAGTATGGTGGCAACTATGGAGACAATACAAAGTTCAGTGGTTGCCAGGAATTAGGGAGGAGGGGGAGATGAACAGGCAGAGCACAGGGGACGTTTACGGCAAGAAACTACTCTGCATTGCAGACGTATCTGTAGTTACACTACACATTTGTCCAAACCTAAGGAATGTACACCAACAGTGAACTCTAATATAAACCATGAACTTGGGAGATAATATAATGTGTCAATGTACATTCATGAATTATAACAAACGTACTACTCTGCCGGGGAATGCTGAGACCATTTGTGTGTGGGGGGAGGGAGTCCACGGGAAATCTCTGTACCTTCTCCTCAATTTTGCTCTAAACCTAAAACTGCTCCACAATATAAAGTCATTAAAAAATTATTCTGGGAAAATAAAGCAACATCTTAGTGCGTCTGTGGTTTTCCAAAAAGCAAACAGATATGTGTTTCAAATATGCAAACCAGTTTAAAACTAGTATGTTCTATCTGGAGCAACACTAGTTCCAAAGTATGTTGATTATAATAATATTTTAAAAATCAGGATTCTAAAAACAAGATGGAGAATAGGCAGAAATGTTTTACTTCCTCACACAACTTTTAAAAGGGTAACAACCAATTTGAAAGCAAAGAATGATCAGAACTGCCAGAAAATCATTGTGTGGAAGTTCAACAACCAATGACTTAAAGAAACATTCATCTAGACTAATGTGCCTAGGCAAAGAAAAATGGCCCAAATGAAAAAACAGATCAAAACTCCAGAAAATGAACTAAGCAACAAGGAGAGAGACAACCTATCTAATGCAGAGTTTAAAACACTGGTAATCAGGATGCTCACAGAAATGGTTGAGCTCAGTTGCAAAATGAAGAAAGAAATGAAGGCTACACAAAGTGAAATAAAAGAAAACACACAGGGAAACAACACTGAAGGGAAGGAAACTGGGACTCATATCAACAATTTGGAACAAAAGGAAGAAATAAGCATCCAACCAGAAGAGAATGAAGAAACAAGAGCGCAAAAAAATTAAGAGAGACTTAGGAACCTCTGAGACAACTTCAAGCTCTCCAACATCTGAATCATAGGGGTGCCGGAAGGAGAAGAGGTAGAGCAAAATACTGAAAACTTACTTGAACAAATAATGAAGGGAAAACTTCCCCAATCTGGCAAAGGAAACTGACTTCCAAGAGTCCAGAAAGCCTAGTGAGTCCCAAAGAAGTTGAGCCCAAGGGGGAACACACCAATGTACATCATAGTTACATGACCCAAGATTAAAGATGAGAGAATCTTAAAAGCAGCAAGAGAAAAGGAGACAGTTATCTACAAAGGAGTTCCCATATCAGCTGATTTCTAAAAATAAACCTTGCAGGCAAGAAGAGGCTGGAAAGAAGTATTGGAAGTCATGAAAGGCAAAGACCTACATCCAAGATTACTCTATCCAGAAAAGTTATCATTTAGAATGGAAGGGCAGATAAAATGCTTCCCAGATAAGGTCAAGTTAAAGGAGTTCATCATCACCAAGCCATTATTATATGAAATGATGAAGGGACTTACCTAAGAAATAGAGGATCAAAAACTGAACAGTAAAGTGACAACAAACTTATAACCAACAACAACTGAACCTAAAAAACAAAAACTAAGCAAACAACTAGAACAGAATCACAGCAATGGAGATCACATGAAGGATTATCAATAGAGAGGGGGAGAAGGGGGGGAAGGTACAGGGAATAAGAAGTCTAATAGGTAGGCACAAAATAGACAGGGGGATGTTAAGAACAGTATAGGAAATGTAGAAGCCAGAGAATTTATATGTGCAACCCATGGACATGAACCAAGAGTAGAGGGAGGATGCTGGAAGGGGGGCAATGCAAGAAGGAGGGGGATAAAGGGGAGACAAAAATTGGGACAAGTGTAACAGCATAATCAATAAAATATACTTAAAAATCCATAACATTGGTTCTATATTTTATAAGGCAACCAACACTGTAGTTATTTAACACAATCCTTACCACACTAATTAAAAAATAGAGTTTTATAAAGTGATAACCATTTTTCCTGGTTATATAAAATTTCCTTAAGATTTCTTATTTACAGTTTCATAACCTAATTGGTGCACAATGCACAAAAAAAAATTTAGGTCTAAAACCAAATGAAAACTAGTGAGCATTTAAAAGGAAGCACGGGAGAGGAATTAAATGGGTCGATTTGATTTTCTAGTATACAGGGTCAGGCAAAAATAACGCCCCCTTTTTAGGAGCTGGTTATCTATACCAAACCTTTTATTACAAAATGATAAGCATGTAATTCTGTAACATAACAATATCACACTCAAGCACACCATATGACATTTTAAGTGAAATGTTCAAATTGCTGATCACCTCGTGCGAGCCATTCACATATCCTACCAACCACACTCAACGGTGATATTTCTGCAGGACCCTGTATTTCATATCAGATCCAACAGGTGCAGCATTTCACTGCAAGACTTTGCCACCTAGGATACCTACGGAGCAGTGGTTTCTATCTCCTCTTTGTGTGTAAACTTAAAACAGCAAATATTCCCCAGACTGCCATGAACATTACCAATCTGACTGAAAAGCTGCCATGCTTACCACTGTGCACTGTCTCAACATAACAAACCTACACAAATATTTATGTAGATAACTACTCTATTACCAATTATACAAGCCAAACCGTAGCACCTTTGATGCTTGCTCCTCCCCAGCAGCACGTTCAGGAAATACATCACCCTTTTCACCTCATTAGGATATCATTTCATTCCCTGGAGCTGAAGCAGGCCTAATGAGGCCTACGTGACACCATGAGGGTGTGCCAGGCCTACGGGGCATCCAGAACTGTGGGCAGGGTGTCTGAGAGATGGGCATTCAACATTCCTACAGTATTACTGCTGTCCAAGCAGAGAAGTAAACACTAAGGAGCAGACCCCAAAAAGCTGGGGGTAACTCAATGACAACATCTGTGGTCAAGTAATAATTTACCAAGTATGTCTGCTCAAAATGCCAAGGCACATATTTGAAGGGCTGCGGTCCTCTGCACTAAATACACTGCTGCCTTCCTAAAACATGGCCCACAAACCACAGGGTGCATATAAAAAGTCCACCTTAAACCCTGCCTGTGAAAGGTTACTAGGAGAAACCAATTGTTATAACTAAAGCAGAGAGAATTTTACTATTTACAAATAACCTATACATGGTTTTACTTGACAATTATAATTTCACATATTAATCAACAATTTACCTTACTTGATAGTCACAATGTGCCTGGGAGATAAACACAACAAAATTATCATTCCATACCATACAGAGGTAGAACTTGAAGCTTGGGGAAATTATCTGTAACCTGTCCACAAGACCTGAGTCTTTCTTAAGATTATCAACTTATTATTTGGTTCAACGGCATGGATCCCCCAAAAAAGCTATCTATAATATCTTAAACTTATGCATCTAAGAAGTACTTGAAACACTGCAAAACAATAAAGATTTCCGAGAAAGACTTAACAGTCAACCATTTTTTAAAAATGTGACATTTAAGCTTGTCTGTTTCATACAAGCAATATAGTATTTTCTAATAATCCAAAAGGAACTTTTGCCTGAGAGTTTTACTATAATGTTCTCAGGGGCTACAAGACTATATGTAGCTGAAAATATCCATTCCTTTGGGTACTTTAGCAATTAAATTCCAAGGCACAATTTATAGAATCAGTATAGTCCCTGTATATATCAAATTCTGCCTATATGAATCGTATTGCAAGGTTTCAAAGTGTTCTGAGTGCCCCATTTAAAAACGCTTTACTGAATCTTTACCATATACCAAACACTCTTTTCAGTCTAAGAATACACAAATGATTAGAAGAAAATGTTAACTGCCACTAAGTAACTAACAGCCTTTGCCTGTGAAAATTACAATTTTGTATGACACTTCTAACAGAATTATACTGGGTCCTTTAAAAACACACAGATGGGACACTGAACCCAGCCTGGTGGACTGGGTTAGAACCACCTCAGACCCAAGTCTTGCATAATAACCAACTAACATCAGCACTTTCCGCACACAGGGATGCATTAAACTGCTAATTCCATGCAGGGAACTCCAACTTCTTAAATATGGTTGGACCACCAAATATGAAAGGAGAGAAAGGCAAACAGTTCATCTGGAGAAAGGTAAATGAAATAGAGAACCCTATATGCCATGCTAGCTAACATTTTTTTTGAGCACTTGCTATGTGCTCAAAAATTTAATCCTCACAACAACCCATTGAACTAAGAATTATTTTGCAATTGATGTAAGAGGCAAGGAGAGGTTAGATCACCAGCCAATGTTACAGAGGTTTTAAGTGTCAGACAGAACTGGAACCCAGTTCAGATTAAATTCTAAAAGTGAGCTCATCAACTATCCACTCTGCTTGCCTCTCTTAATGAAGGCTGCTAGGGGGAGCCATTGAGAGGATTTGTAATGTAGGAGTGAAGTGATCAGATTTGCTCTTTAGAAAGACTGTAGAAGGTGGATAAAGGGGGTAAATCTAGAAGCAGAACTGCCAATGTGTACAGTAATCCAGGTGAGAAATTAGGAGAGTATGAACTGTGACAGTGAGGATGAAGGAGACAGATTCAAGCAATTTTTCAGAAGAAAAAAAATGATCTGTTCTCAGTGATTAAATGTAAAGGGTTAGTGTGTGAGGAACCCAGAAACCTGACTTGGAGAACTACGTAGGACGTGATATCATCTACCAGGAATAGAAATGCAACAGGTTTTGTCCTGCGCGCGTGTGTGTATGCACTCCCAAATGCAAAATACTTTCCTAAGCCAAGGTGCAAGGTTGCTAGAAAATATTCTTGAGAACAAGGCAAAGCATCCAAAATATAAGTAATATTTAAAGTTAATCATTACTATTAACAGACTTAGCCTAGAGTCTAATGAAAGCATTTTGTGCGACTACTTTTTAAAATATTACCACATGCAGAAAACAAGTCACTAGAAGAAAAGCATCCCATAATTTTACAATATTATTACATTTGAGTTTGACAGACCTTCGGTCTCTTACACAACACACACACACCCTACCCTGTAATTTATTTTATCCCCCCCAAGCTTATGGGGGGGAAACTATCTGTTTTATTACCCAAACTATAATACATATTTGGGGTTTTTTTATCCCACTATCACCACTGTGACTTGCCAAGAACTTAGTTCATAACCTCCTATTTGACTTCCTATAAAATATGACCTACTTCACATCAGCTTAATTCAGTAACAATTCCTAGACTTTAACCACACTTTTCACCAAAGGATGCTCTCTGCAAATCCTAAAGCACAGCAATCCTGTGCAGATGTGGCAAGTTGTTTCAATTCCCATTTTACTACACAGTTGGGAAATTGGCCCAGGGGAAGTAGAGTAACTTGGAAATAATCACAAAGGCTGGTGCCAAAAATAACAACTTTTAGTCAATCCATGAGAAAATACTGCCCCTAGTTGAAATAAAATGAAATTCAGTACTAGGAGAAAGCAAAATGCAAAATAATGTATTAAGCCAGGTCCAGGGTTTTAAATTTTATTTTTAAAAATGACCAAATACTAGAATTAAGACAATTTGCAAGAACTTTCAAACACACCATTTTCCCCCTAATACCTTATCTATCTAGAGTGCCAAAAATGACTTAATAAATTACAGCTGGCAAGAGTGGCTTTTCTCCCAAACCACTTTTTTCCTTAGCCACTTAAAAGACACTGATAGAAATCTGTTAGTATAGGACAAGAGGTAACTTTTTAACAAAACTGTTTAAAATTTAACACATGGAGCATATATTAGAATAGATTTGAAAATACCGCAAGCGAACCTTATATTTTTTCCTGAAAATATACTCTCTATAGATACATCTGCAATGTGCATAACCAATAAATCCAAAGATTTAATCATCAATAATCAGAAAGAAAGTCTCCCAACCACAGCTCATGCCATATGTTTCTAAACATGTGATTGTTTGATATAATCTAGTAAAAGCACTGTGTTATTCGGTCATGGCATACAGGTCTTACACACATTCTGGGAACAAAAAACACAACTTATTTTGTAAAAGTTGCTTTTATGATATTGGTGTGCTCATTCTTACATGCACAAGTCCTTCTATTATTACAATACTTAATACTTGCTCATAGTGCGAAATAACAGTGTGCTCAAGATTTTACCTTCAAAAGAGTGCTTATACACTAAAAACATGTAAGGGAGACAAATGATTATCGGTAAAAATCCACTCATAGAACCCAGACTGCAAATTTTCACAAAAGCCTCCTGTATCACTTATAAAACATGATTAAAATTCACACAACTAATTCTAATCACTGCCTTCAAATAAAATGCTTTCCACTACACCAACATTCCTCACACTAAACCCTGTATATCCTCTACTAGTGGCACTTTATGTGGAACTCTAGTTTATAAATGAAATGACACTCCAGATGAGTTTATGGGTGACATGTCTTCTAAAAGTAGTGAACAAACTAGCAGGGCAGAAATCCTGGTAAATCTAATACCTCTTATTCCCAGCATCAGAATATTCAGGTCCTTTAAATACACCGCACCACCTTCCACCCACACCCCACGCACAACTCCAAGCTTTTAATACTACCATAACAATAAGCACTCGGAACATTTAAACCTCCTTTAACATTAGAAACGCCACTACCATAAAACTATTACTTAAATGTCTTTCAATGCATTTCATTAACGCATTCCACAAAGGTTCTAGAAACAGTATTCACCAACCAGAAACTGCAGTCTTTAAGTGCTTTCCTCATTTGAACTCCAAAGATGGAGCGGGGGGGTTGTCATTAATCTACAGAGCAAAAGCACTTAATTGTAAACTATCTAATGATTAAGAAAAAGTAAAACAATGTATAAAGAATCCTTCCTTTTTCCTTACGAAACAGGAGTTACTCGTAAAATAACCGCACCCCATACCAACAGTCTAGAAAATGCTGACATCCTCCACCCCAATATTCACAAGTTTTGAACATCAAAATGAACTTGACTGCTACTCACATACCAAATGAACAACCAACGTGGATATCTGAAATTATTCTCGCACACCAACAGAAAAATAAGTACCTTGCGTCTCTTCTAACCGTCCTACAATACCCTCAGATAAGCCAAAAGCAAGGCTAGGACAGCTGCCCTTGGCCTAGGACGTCAGAAACCAAGGACCTGGGGGGGCCAGAACCAAAGACCCGATCTTTTTCCAGGGTTACTGTTTCCAAGCAAAACAGCCACAGGCCCAAAGAGAGACGGCGAAGAAAACTGGAGACACTGTAATCCCGAGAGAAACCGTGTGTGTGGGGGGGGGTGGGGGGTGCACGTAATCCCGAGAGAAAGGAGTGCGGAGAGGAGCGCAGAGAAGGAAAGTAAGTATCCTAACGCATCTTTCAGACCTACAAAAGCAACTAACCCTGGGGTCTACTGCACGTACAAGCACCAGATGGAGTCCCCTGGGCTGAGACAGTTCAGTTGACAAACACAGTGGGTAGTGGATAAATCAACTGAAGATGGGAGGGGAATGGTGGGGGGGGGGGTGCCAAGCGAAAAAGCCACTGAGGGGGCAGACAAAGCGTCTGGGGGTGATCAA
>PVIA01011560.1:0-43611 GCA_004024845.1 Tonatia bakeri | reverse complement strand
ATAAGTAGCATAGACAGTAGGTAGAAAATAGACAGGGGGAGGGTAGGAATAATATGGGACATGTAGACACTAGAGAACTTATGACACATGGACATGAACTAAAGGGGGGAATGAGGGTGGGAGGGGATGGGCAGGGTGGTGGGGAGTGAGGGGGGAAAATGGGCCAACTGTAGTTGCATAATCAATAAAATAAAGAATTAAAAAATAAAAAAAAAAATGTTTTAAAATGTAAAAAGCATTTCTTCTCTTCCTTCCAACCAAAAAATCTCAAACCTTAGCAATGTTTGAGACTGAAAACATTTACATTGAAAAATGTAAAGCATTTTTGCTTATATAATTTGCACTTGAAAACTAGCTCAAAAAAAGTTAGAAAAATAATCAAAAGTCTTAAATACAAGCTCCAAAAAATAATCAAATCTTAAATACAAGTTAAACAATAGCATATACGATCAAAACTAAAATAAAAAACTATTTTCTTTTTAACCAAAATACTAAGTATTTTAAACTCTATAAATAACACAACAAACCTGCCACAACTTAGATATGGTGTCTAAGACGGAGTAGCACTAACGCAGACAACAAAGACAAGAAACAACTCTTTATGCTGCACTGAAAATATGTACACTTTCATTTTTCTTAATGGCATATTATGAATTTTCTACTGGCATTTTTGAATAAAATAACAAGCATATTTTTCCACCAATTTATTCTCACTTCTCCCTTGCATATAAGAATCTCTAACAAAAGAAAATTTCTTCTGTGACTACAATAGAGATTTCTAAAATCCCTAAAATAGTCTTTAGAAAAAAATTCCTAATCCATACTAGGCATCTTAATAGGCTTATATATTTAAAAACAAAGTCTCTTATGACTTACACTCAAATTTAATGCATGGCCATAGGTCACAGGGATTGAAGACTCTTATTGACAGCCAACAGCTCAAAGGATGACAATATTCCTGCATTTGTAACCTCAAGATTTTAAAAGAAAACTATTCACCAGTCTTGGAAAAGCTCAAAGATAGTTCTATTTTTTAAAAAAAAAAAACATACACAAATACATACTAGGAGACAAATAAGAAAATAGATTGTGTTACAGCTTTGTAAACTTGTTTCATTTCGAAATGTATTTTTTAGGAGATTTCCTATACAAATAAAACTAAACACTTGTTCCCTTTTCTTCAAAAAAGTATTTACAGTACATAGAACTACAAGCAAAAAGTGTATAACTGCTTATATTTCTGGCCAGTGATACAGATGAACAGGAACACAAAGGTGCTTATTCAATGATATGAGCATCTTAATTTGCTTGTAAAGTTATTATAGGTCAACTGTGAAAAAATTAGAAAATACCATTAATGAATACCAGTCCTTTTGTAAAACATCACACAAGATACCAAGGTATTTATACATTCTCCATGGTAAAAACTGTACATACATATTCTGTGCATCTTTAACACTGCAAAATTTATATTACAACTTATACATCTCTCAAAATTCTAAGTTAAAAATTGTCTGTTTTTTCTTTTGCCAAAAAAAGGTGATATTAATTGACTGATTAGGTTTATGAAACTTTTTATAAAGTTCTTTGCTAAGGACTTTTCATCAATTTCTTTTACTGGTATCTTCATAAAGAAATATTCACTGAACCCTGAAAGTTCTGAGCAGATATTTCCACATCTTTGTGGTTAGCATCATGATACACATAACAATGATGTATGTAATAACAGTCCACAGCAATGTGAAATACAAAACTTTGTTCTCTAACTTTATTTTGGTCTCAGAGTCTGAAGTTCATTGCTTTCATCCAGC
Source organism: Tonatia bakeri (assembly GCA_004024845.1). Lineage (NCBI taxonomy): Eukaryota > Metazoa > Chordata > Mammalia > Chiroptera > Phyllostomidae > Tonatia > Tonatia bakeri. Next base: position 41,800 of record PVIA01011560.1, on the reverse strand, counting down.
CATATTGTCCCTTATTTGATCAACTCGAAGAGCGAGGTGTCTGAAAGAGGGGCGTTGATTTACATTATTGTTCCAGCATTCTGTCATGATCACATAAATCTATAAAAGAGAAAATAACCCAAAATTACAATGAACACAAAGAGCTTCCTTTTAATGGCCAGAAGACATGAATTCAGAACTCCCATTTTATTCTCCCATACACGTGGACTTCATGGCTATGCCTAGATCCATAGTTGTGTGATTTATGCTATTTACCCAAGAATCCATCAGTTCCATTTCATAAAGTGACCTGAAGTCCTTGTTTTAAAAGGAAAGACAACTGCATGACTCCTATGGATAAAAAAATGTTTTTTGTTACCTCATCTGGGCATCCATCTGGTCTAGGTAATCTTCCATTATTCTTCAAGAGCTCTATCAAATGAAACACAATCATCTGTCCTTGTTTGTCATTGCCAATCATACGCATGAATTCCTGAAACACAAACCCACTTTTTAATGAGATTTTTTGGGTACACTTAATTTGAAGAAGAATTTTCTCAATTTCTTCCACTGAATTGGAAAAATTCTGTATATGTATGTTACCTTATACATTTGAAACTTTTAAAAAATAGACTATTTTAATGATTAAAAACTTCCTTTTCAGTAATAGTTCAGAAAAGACTGTTAAATGAGGAACTTCTATAATTCCATTTCCATAACTGTAATACATTCAACACGAATTCCCTAGGAAGGACCCAAAACATGAACTAAAAATATATTCACATTTTTTTGGTTATTATTGTTTTAACACGTCATATTACATTTCAGCTGAAATGTAAAAGAGGACATAATAAAAAGAAAGTGCAGAATGAATGTCTAAGCATGAATGCATACAAAGAAAAAATGTTCATATGTTAAGAATTCATAAAAGTCTGAACTGTAAAACTAGAAAAATATTCAAAACACATCATTAATTGAAATATAAAGAGCTCTTATAAACTGGTTAAGAAAAACCATAAATATAATATTGGGCAAAGCACACAGGGAGACAATGCACACACACACACACATTCATTCTGAACACCCAAAGAATACGTATTCAGGCACACTAATAGAAGAAACGTAAATTAAAATCAAATAGATGCAACTTCTCTCCTATCAATTTGGCAAAACTGCCTAAGAACATAATGGTCAATACTGCCAAATGATGAAATGTACATACTCTGTGCACTGCTATGACAGTATAACCTGCTACAGCTTTTCTAGAATGCATTTGGAAATAATCAAAAACCTTTCAAAGAGTTCATTACCTTTCATCTATCATTATACTTTTATTCTAAGATGACAATCGGAGATAAATAAATATTTATATATACTTATTCACGATGTTCCTTGAGGTATTACTTAAAAGACTGAAAAATGGAAAATAATTGTTTAGATATTATATCCTTACTATGAAGTGCAATACAGAAGATAGAAGCCATATTTGCAGAAAATATTTATCCACACAGGAAAATATTCATGCTCTAGTACTTAGCAAAAAAGCAGGATAGCAAGCTGTATAGTGTTATAACCTTTATTTTATAAAAGAAATATTTTAATAAAACTTAACTTTTACATATAAAATTAAAACAAGCCTGGAAGAAAACATACCACAATATTAAAGTAGTTATCACTGTGTAGTTGAATTAGAGATGATTTTTTCATGCTTTTTTATATTTAAAAAATTCCACAATGATCAGGAAAAAAAAATACTGTAAAAGGTTTATTTTAACTTTTGCAATCATTCCTACAATGAATGAGTTTATTGGATTCACTGAGGATAATATTAAGAGAATATAGTAGATAGTACTCTATCCACCCTTTTGGAAAATTCAAGTTTATTTAATGAATAAGTTTAGGGTTGTTTTATTGGATGCTGTCTTACAAATAAGCAGTAAGAGGTTCTAAAATGAGCCGTAAGCTTACTAATATCGTTTGGAAAAAGCTTTCTTATGTCAAAAAAAAGTTGAAAGTAAATAAAAAACACACTGACCGCTGGTGGACTTTTACTCTTCTCAATGTATGTGAAAAGTTCATACAGAACCACTCCAAAGCTCCAAACATCTGAGGCCACAGAAAACTTGCTCTCTGTCAGTGATTCTGGAGCATACCTGTGATATATAGGAAAAGCATTTAAAAGATGGTTTCTTGATATGCCAACTCTTGATTCTACCAGCAAACCACTAGATGAAAGAAAAAGCAAAGTGTACAGGAAAAGTTAACACAGCAGGCTTGAGGTTGCCATCCTCCAAAAGTCCTGCTTGCAGTGTTGACACCTGATGGTACATGGAGCTTAGATTTCAGGAGGGTTTCCATAATTCTCTAAATGATAACAGTGGCTCACTGTGTCTAAAATGTTTCTGCAAACAATATGGTTTGTGCTGAACACCTGCTTTCCTTCTAGGAGTCTGGAATTTTGGTATGTACGTGTCCAATCCCAACAAAGACCTTGGGCACTGAGTTTCTAATGAGCTTCCTTGGTAGACAACATTTGATATGTGTTGTTACAATTTACTGTTGGGGAAATTAAGTGTGCCTCAAATGACTTTACTGGGAAAGGACCCTTGGAAGATTGTGCTTGGTTTCCTCCAGCTATGCCCCAGACTCCTTTTCCCTTTGCTGATTTTCCTTTGTATCCTTTCCCTGCAAGGAATCATAGCTATGAATATGACTTAATGCTGAGTGCTATGAAACCTGAGGGTGGCCTTGGGAACTTCCAACACAAAAAAAATAACTAAAATAAAAAAAAAAGGTCATTTCTGTCTTTACAGGAAACACCAGAGTTAACTGCCAAGTTTGTTCTAAAAACTGAAAAATAATGCCCTGGTTGGTATGGTTCAATGGATTGAGTGCTGGGCTCTGAATCAAAGGGTCACCAGTTCGATTCCCAGTCAGGGCACGTACCAGGGTTGTGGGCCATGTCTGCAGTAGGGGGTGTGCAAGAGGTAAACACACAATGATGTTTTTCTCCTTCTCTTTCTCCCTCCCTTCCCTTCTTTCTAAAAATAATAAACAAAATCTTTTAAAACAAAAACTGTGAAAAATAAGCTGCTCTTTGCAAGTTAAGCTTTAAATGAATACAGATAAGTATCCCAGAAGGAAAAGAAATGGCTTCTAACTGGAACAAGACTTGAAGCTATTAATATATAAAAGAAAGAACCTGTTTATTCCAGGAGAATGATTATGTGAAGGAGCCCAGAAAATATCAGAAATCACAGGGAGGAATGGTACCACTGACTCCTCAAATATCAACTCTAACCAAGAGAACATTTTGACTAATGGACTGTGAATATCTTGGTTACATTGCTAAGTTTATCCTTATTATGGAAGATGATGACAAGGACCTGTTTAAGACTGATGAGATTAAAATATGAATTATAACCTGAAAAAAATGAATTATAAAAATTTAATCTCTTCTTTAACATTTACTCCCAAGAATCCTTCTCTGATTACTCAAGGTCTTAATGATCAAATGCTATTGAATTTCTCCATACCACACAATTAACCATGTAATACTATGTTAATCTTATATTTAGTTTTTAAAAGCACTTACATATTTAGTTATGATACTTTAAATGAATGCTAGCTTTCTCCCACAAATGGAACATAATCTTCCTGAAGACAATGTTATTCCCCTAACCAGTGCAAAATATTCTCATCTTTTGGTTTTCATTAAAGCATTCTGTAGCTTCCCCTGCTCATCTCTGAGGTTGCTTTTCTCTCTCCCATTACTTATATAAATACAAATCAAAAAAGAAAAAATACAATCCTTCCTGTTGAAAATGATGGAAATGACTCTTCCTCCTCTTTTCTGAAAGCATTTATTTACTTTGAAAAACTTACCATTGTAAATTCTTTGTCTCTTTCATATGTATGTACATTTTTTTTAAAGCTTTTACTTACAAGTTTCTTGCTGGCGTTATATTACCTAAATAAATGTCTTTCTCAAGAACCTGGGAACCATCTCTTTGGAAGGTAATCATCAAGGAAGTTAGCACTCCTATCTCCCAGTTTCTGTGGGAGTGCAGGAACCTAACTTCAGCAAATGCCCTTTCCTAGTTACAAAATTATCTTGTCATAAAGACATGAGTTTATTTTCCTTTTGGCAAAGCCAATTAGTTAACACAGATGGTGACTTTAATTACCCAGTGAATTCAGGGTGAACTATGTGTGACAAATGGTGATGTCAAGTCCTCTCGCTTGAAGACTACTTATTGTTTATCTTGGGAACATGTATGTAATGGGTTGAATCTGCTTGGCCATAAAAAAAGATAAGACTTCTTTCTCTCTTTGCAATCTATAAGTAGATTGCTTTTAATGCACATTAATTTCTGGATTAATGCTCATTCAGTAATAAAATAGATGTCTTTCTCTTCTACCTTTTTGATGAGGTTATGGGTTGAGAGGAGATTTAGTTGTAAATTACCCTTCCCCAACACTTTCCCTTTTATCCTCCATCCTCTAAATCGAGCTTTCCCCAACACTGGCAACAGATCCCTTCCTCTCGGTCAAAACCTTTTCCTTAGGTAGTATCATCCACCTAAATCCTGAAGTCTCCTAAATTTATAACATCCTTGACCTTTCTTTTGTACTTCAGACTTACTGAATATTTACATATTAAAGTTCTATAGGCAAACAGAATTCCATCCCCACCTTTCCAAAACCTACTGATTATTTTACTTTCAAGATACAATGAATTGCATCACAATCTGTGTAACTGCCCCAGCTTGAAATCTTGAATTATTTTGACTTGTTTCTCATTCCAAAGTCTAATGAGCCACCAAGTCCCTCTAAAGCATGTCTCAGAAATGTCTCAAATCAGTCTCCTATGTCAATATCACTGGAAGGATATTAGGTGAGATCCTGTACTCAACTAGTACAGAGGTCTTCAAACCCAATGAAAAACAACTCCAGGGACAGAGGATTTTCCAAGAGGATCTCTAAGCAGGAACAGGATAATGGTCCTCCATGAGTACAAAACACTGTTTCAACAATTTAAAAAAATATTTCAGCAGAAGCACTTTTCCCTCATTTCTTCTTACTACCAACCCCTAGGACATGATGGATCGTGCTACTAGCTTAAAAGCACTTTTGAACAACAAAAGCAATATAGATAAGATTCTTTTAAATGAAATTATAATTTTTATAAAGATATGATGCCTAAATCCTATGGATAAAAATTACAACAGATTTCTTTCAGACCAGAGTTTGTGTTCACTATTCAGTAAGTTGGCTAAAACCCATTTTATTAACTCATATTCTGAAATATTTATATAAAATGTAGTGAACCTCACTTCATTATATAAAACACTTCATGTTTTTACTTGTTAATATAAAACTATATGTCAATTGCCAATCTGATTAGTTTTTAGCAGCTCATAGCAGCCATCTTTTTCATAAAACACATAGGAAAATTTTGGTCATGATGAAAATGATGTTATTTATGATTTTTATTCAAGCTTCTTATTTAATGACTCTCCAAAATCAAAAGCAGTGTTTGATACATATCTCCCCAACACATGTACTGAAGGAATATACCTTACTTCATAAATTACAATCTTAGCTACATTTTATTCTGTATTATTTATTATAAATTAAGTAATGAGACATTGTCTTATTTTCATCACTTAATATTAACTTAATGATACTAGATATAGTACATCATTTTAAGCTTACTTTGACTGTCTTTGTGATTTAGTTTTCCAGCTACTCAAGGAGAAATACAGGGCCCAAAGTTTACATAACTTGGGTGGTTTTCATTATGACAAAGGATATAAAATTAGGTATAAAAATGAGTACTTAAAACTAGAAAAGAAGAAATCTTGGGAGGAAGGAGCTCTGGGAAACCTGCTTTGTTAGCTTCATTATAAACATGCCTCTGCACATGTGTTCTGCAATTTATTCTTTTGTTTTTAGAAATAATATTTCATAATATTACTATAAGTGCTTAATTTGAAAATTGAAGTCAGATTTTTCTGTTGGAAGTTAAGTATGATTTGTTTATGAGGTCAGGCATTGCCAAATGGGCAATATAAAAAATATTCTTCATAAACTGACTCAACCTTTGAAGCAGCACAAAGGCTTGCCATATTTAAATAATATATTTAAAATGTGATACAAAATGTTATTAAAAAGCAATATACTGCCCTGGCTGGTGTAGCTCAGTTGATTGAGTGCCGGCCTGCAAACCAAAGGGTCACCAGTTCAATTCCCAGTCAGGGCACATGTCTGGGTTGCCTGCTAGGGCCCCAGTAGGGAGTGTGCAAGAGGCAATCACACATTGATGCTTCTCTCTCTCTCTTTTTCCTTCCCTTTCTCTCTGTCTAAAAATAAAATATAAAAAAAATACTATATCGAAATTTGAAATATTCTGTTTTTGTAACCTTTTCTGAATGTATCATTTTAAACAAGATGCCTCTAAATGAGAGTAATACAATTTAAATTAATTTGAAAAATTATTTTGGTATACTGCTTCTCAGAGATGGAGAAAATGAATGACTCTCATGACTGGGTCATTAGAAAAGCAAGTGGCTTTAATTATTTGCTTTAAGAACAATGAAAATAGGTCTAATCATATTACCAGCTAATAGATAAGTTTTAATGGAAGATTACTATATACATATTTACTACATATCTCAGGAGTCATAGAGATAAATGATACTGTTATAACAAACAGTATCCTACCTTCCATTCCTACCTATTTACACAAACTAGTTTTCTCAGTGTTTATATATATATATGAAGATGCAAAATAAACAAAGAATTTATGCTGAACTGGTCCCAATATAGAAATAAAAAGTATTCATCAAGGATATATGAACTCATCAAAGGGGGAAACTCCATTTATCTCATTAAGAAATGTCTCCAATAAAAATTTTAAACAATTATCCAAATCTGTAATTTATTTACATTGCTGTACAAAATTGTATCCTAATAACTTCAATGATGACTCAATCCAGAATAAAAATGTAAAAACTTATGAGTTTTGTGGTCAGAGGAAATTTAAAAATTAATAACAATTTATATACATATTTTGGTTACAAATGAGATAGGTAATCGAAGGATTTTCCAAGTATAAATATAATACATTATGCAAACTTCGGGGTGAGAAGGGAAGGAGAAATATAATTTGAATATAATTTTGAAGAGAAAAAAGACCAGGCTGGTGTGGCTCAGTGGACTGAGCATTGCCCTGTGAACCAAAGGGTCATTGGTTTGATTCCCAGTTGAGGCACATGCCTGGTTTGTGGGCCAGGTCCCCAGTGGTGGCTGCACAAGAGGCAACCACACATTGATGTTTCTCTTCCTCTCTTTCTCCCTCCCCTGTCTAAAAATAAATAAATAAAATCTTTTAAAGGAAAAGAGAAAAAAGAATGATATAAAATTTTTATCAAAAATAAAATGTCTGTTCCTATAACTAAATTTAAGTGGGTGACAACAGGTATCAAATTGCTGTGTTTAGATTTCACTGGATAGAATACTTTAGAAAATATATTATTTACAACTATATAAATTTATGAAGAAAAATTTAGCTATCAATTTTAAAATGTGTGAGACAAGATACAGTTTTTATAATTTTCAGTGGATATATATACAAAAGGGTTTAAAAATCAATGGCCTAGATTCCTGCAAAAGTTGCCTAGTTAGCCTCTCCCTGCTGTTAAGTCTCTCCTTAATGCAACACACCCTCTACACCAGCAGTTCTCAAACATTAGTTAAAGGCCCCCTAAATGCTCTTAATAATTATTGAAGTTCCCAAAACGCTGTTGTTTGTGTGGGTTATTTCTACCAATATTTACCATGTTATATAGTAAAACTAAGGAAATGTTAAAGTATTTATTAATTCACTGAAAATAACAATAAATCCAGTATATGTTAACAAATAAATTTTATGAAAAATAACTATTTTGCAAACTAGAATAGTTTTGTGAGAAGAATAGCATTGTTTTATATTTAAGTTTCTTCAATGTTTGGTTTAATAAGAGATCATAAAATTATAGCCTATGAAAAATTCCACTATCTACTCATGAAAAAAATGAAAGTGAAAAAGGCCAATAACATCTTACTATTATTGTGAAAATAACTTCTGATAACACAGACTCCCTGAGAGAGTATCAGAGGTCCCAACACTTTGAGAACTGCTGTTCTCTACCAAAAGTAGAGGAGGAGAACAAAAAAAATGTAGATTTATGTTCCTAAATTCTAAGTCGCACCACACTATGCTCCTGGAGAAGGCCTCTAATATCTCACCTACACACTTTCTACTAAATAAAGTCTGAACTAATTAACACAATATACAGAGATCAATACCATTCTAGTCCCAATTACTCCTTGTTTGTTCCATAATTATGTCCTCACTTGCAAGCCCCTGACCCTCTTGTTCTTGTTGTTCTTCTCATGGAATGCCCTTCCTCTGATCTACCAGTAAATTTTTTTTTAAAAAATTAACTACTACTTTATTTCTTTTCTTTTCACTTAAATATAGTTGACATATAACATGAGTTTCAAGTGTACAACATAGTTATTCAACATTTACATACCTTACGAGGTAGATCACTGTGATAAATCTAGTTAATCATCTGTCACTATACAAAGTCACTGTAATACTTATGACTATATTTCTTATGCTGCAGATTACATCCCAGTGATTGACTTATTTTATAAGTGGAAGTCTGTACGGCCTATTCCCCTCCACCTTTTTCACCCATCTCCCTACAGACGCCCAACGCTTCTAGGGTATCATGCTAAGTGAAGTAAGTCAGACAGAGAAGGATCAATACCCTATGATTTCACTTGGTATATGTAATATAAAAAACCTTGACCTTGAGAAAGCTATGTACCCTGTCTACAATTCAGGTCCCTTATGCTTAAAATGAGATAATAATACATACTCTCCAAAGGTGGTTGTAAGTATTAAATGAGATAATCCATTAAATGCATTTAAACCTCATGCAAGCATATGATAAATTTTTGCTATTATTGATAGACTATTAATAATAGTAAAAATAAAGTCTGAAGTTTGTGCTCTAAAATTTCATTTTATTGTACTAAAATATACTCACCAGAATATGGGACTTTCACCAGGTTCTTTCACTTTGTAGTATTCTTTGTCTTGTGGCAAGACTTTGGTTAATCCAAAATCTCCAATTTTAACTCTGTTTTCATTCTCCACCAATATATTCCTTGTTGCCAGATCCCTGTGGATATACCTTTTTGTGCCAAGATACTCCATACCCTATGGATAAAATATCATTCTTCTTTAGCTGGTTTTGTAAATTTAAATAATTTAAATGGTCTTGCCTATATATACACCCTTAATTATCTAAGAAAAACTGGAGAATTTCTTAACAATTAGTTCAACATGCTCTCCTCATCTACAACAAATAGCCAGAATATCAGGTACCTTGCATATTTGAAATGTGTACTGCAGAAGTTTTTTATGATCTATCCGTTCTTTATGCTTTTGGAGATAGTCACGTAAACTTCCATATGGTAAATATTCCATAATTAATCTTAAATTACGCCGGCCTTTTAAAATACAAATAGGAACATAATTTTACTTTGTCATATTTTACTGATAAAATATTTAAAAACAACCATACATAAATGATGTAAAGATATATAAAACCTGAGTCTAAGACGACAAAATTTTATTACAAATTATAGGTGATATAATAAAGAACACAGGCTTTTGAATCAAAAGTTTTAAAAAGCTTCAAAAATAGTTATATTTTAATCCTCTGTAACCCTTTATGCAAACCAAAATAAGCTGATGAGAAAACTTTTCTCCTCATCTTGTATTAAACAAAAAGCATCTAGTTTTTAAAATATTTTTAAAGAAAATGTGATCAAAGGCAATTTCTTTCTTTAAAAATGATATTCACTTGATAAGCTTAAGAAAGAGTGATAACCATTACCCTCAGTGAAGAGAATGATTAACCGACTAGTCAAAGATCTCCTGTAGTTATAGTGCACCATCACCAAGCAGCACCTCTAGTCCTCTCTCTGGTCATTGGTATATTGGAAGTCCAGATCTTAAGACAGTCTATGTTTCAATTACTCAGGATGCTAATGACATATCTTGAGTTCAAAATAGGTTTCAATGGGCAACATACCAGCACTGTAGCACACTCCCTTGTACTTTACAATGTTGTCATGTTGCAGGGATTTAAGGATTTCAATTTCCCTTTCAAAGTCCCTGAGGTGCTCTTCAGTACTGTGCTGAAGCTTCTTCACAGCCACCACCTCCCCAGTGTTGTCCTGTAGAGGGTCATACCGGCACATCTCCACACTCCCAAAATTGCCCTAAACAACACAGCACGTAAGGATAGAAATCTCAAGTTTTTTACACAAATACTAACAAATTCTATGATAATTACATAAGCAATCCCAACAGCTAGAATTAACAGACATCTCTAAGCTTACATTAGGCAACTTTCAGAATAAAAAAAGGAAATAGAGTTTCAACAGGAGGGTAGTAAACCTACATTATTTAATTTCTTCAAAAAGAATTGTGAACAACTTCAAGAAAGCATTTAAACATAAATTATGAATATTAATTATTAAGACAACCCAAGGGACATGCCAGGGAATTCCTAAATTTCTATTACTAACTTCCAGAAAGAACTTTGCTTCTTCCCAATATACCCTTTGATATTTGCTGTCAGTGTGCTGGATGGAGTAAGGGTCTATTATGACTGAATGTGTATGTCCCCCCAAAATTCATCAAAAAGTCTTAACCCCCAATATGAGTGTATGGCCTATGAAGAAATGATAAGGGATGAATGAGGTCATAAGGGAGAGGCCTTAATCTCACGGGGCTGGTGTCTTTATAAGAGGAAGAGACACCAGAGCTCTCTGTCACATGAGGGCACAAGAAGAGGGACATTACCAGCAACCAAATCCTGCTGGAACCTTGATGTTGGACTTTCCAGCCTCCAGAACTATCAGAAATAAATATCTGATATTTAAGCCACCAAGGTTATGGTATTTTGTTATGGTAGCCTGAGCAGACTAATACCAAGTCTGATTTATTTGCTCAAGAAAGTAAATTTTTAGCCTATGGGGGTTTTTTTTTGGCAAGTTGTTGAAGATAAGTTGATATATAACATTAAAAATTAACTTTTGGGCATTAATCAAATTAGTATCTTTTGGATATTATTGCCTTCTTAAAGAATAAAACAACACAGTTTTGTGCTATAAGATTCTAAGTAACTATATTTTCAGTTATATATTTGAAGTCAATTTAAAAAAAACTTAGACCATATATAACCTCAAAGTTAAATTTCTAATTACAGAGACCACATAGCAAGGGCCGAGTTGTCCCTTCTGAGATTAGGTTATAAAATGGCCATGGTTTCCACTGCAAGTGTTTGCTCTCAGCTGCCATGCTGTGAGGCAGTCCTACGGAGAGGCCCATGTACTGAGCTTAAAGCAGATATTCTGAAGCCTGGCAACAGCCACATGAGTCAGCTTGAGAGTGGATCTTCCCCTTGTCAAGCCTTCAGATGAGACTGCCAGGTCTGGCTGACATCCACTAAGTTGACACCAGTATCATGACTCACCTAAACTAGCTGATAATAAAAGCTGTTTTCAGCTGTTAAGTTTTAGGGTAACTTGTTACACAACAATAGACTTCTTCTTCTTCTTCTTTTTTTTTTTTTTGCCATTGCTACATCATTTGAAACATTCTTGAGAATATTTACAAACACAGAAAAACAGCAAAGTATTAAATAGCTAAGTCAATGCCCAATATAATTCCCAGTGTTTAACTCTGGTAAAGAGGGATCAGGACATTTAGCTTAGAAACAAGGCCTAAGAGAGGCCTTCATAATATGTTTGTACCAAAATCCAGTTCATAAGATCACATGGCACAGAACCCTATCCTAGCAAACTTAGGGAAAGAAAGAGAGCTTACCACTGTGATTGGACCTGCTAAGAGCTGAGCTTTTCCTTATCTTAAAATATGTAGACTAAGCTTTTAGCAGAAAGAAACTGTCCGCTAGTGAACACAGTCCAGTCAACAAGCAGACTCTGATGACATTCCTTTTCCCTGAGATGACTACAAAAGGAAGTGAGTAGAAAGGCTTAATTCTATTATTCCTTTCTCTATTTTGTAAATAAAGTGCCCTCTACCAAGAAAGAGTCCCATAGTCAAATCAACCAGGGAAATATTGCCTAATTTACCAACCTCTTGAAGATATTCAATGCACATTACACATTAAAGGTTCTGAGAAGTCCTCAGAACTCCTGACAATGACATCTTTTTTCTACAAACACTCTTTACTTAAAAATTTGTGAAATACGAACTTCAGAGAATCTCTAAAGATTTTTTTCTAAATAAAATGTTCTATGATTATATTTTATTTTAAAACTTCTGTTACCTTACCTTGCCAAGTTGCTGCAGAAATTTCAAGTGTCTCTCTTCAAACTGAGTAGGGTCTCGGTCTTCAAAAGCACCAGAAAACCCTAGGGCACCTATCCTCATATTTGGTAACATGTCATTCTCTGTTAATAGTTCATAATCTACCAAAATAAAGCACATTAGCACCATAAGCTGGAAAATACATTCTCTGGGTTAAAATGATGTGTATTCAAGCTGACCAAAATAATTATAATGAGTTAGAAATACTAAATATAAACTAATATAAGGTAACTCTAATAGTTTAGATTATATTAATGGGAGCCTTTAATTATTACCCATAATCTGATAGGCTTTCAAGAAAGATTTTTACAAAGAATAAATGACTACAAGATAGGTAGTTTTAATATTTATAAAGTAAGATATATTCTGACATTTCCTGTGCAAATAGCGACTGGTATTGAAACAGGAAATACCTCTGGGTCAGACACATGCGTATTTAGCTACATATTTTAAAGGAGAGGACAAACAAAAACAAATCTACTTCATGTTTAGAAAATGTATTATAAAACATATAAATACTGGTTTTAAAAAAAGGGATTGTTTTTAAAAACTCAAGTAAGACAAATATACTTCTCTAGTACATTACTCATTAAGTGGAAGACTAATACTGGGTAATTGAAGGAGAAAAAGCTTTTAAAAATGGAAAGACTAATCAATCACAGAGACTAGAAAATGTGAAAAGTGGGAAAAGTCATACAACCATAAGAAGAAGTGCTAAAGACATGAAAGAACTTACTGGAAGGGATTATAAAATTACTAAAGATCTGTTAAATACAACAAAAATAGAAAGATACCTGAAGAATCAGTAAGACTGTTCCATCAATACATACCAGGAGTAAACAAACTGTTTAGATCTCGTATGATGGCTCTGAAAGAAGGTCTAAAATCTGGTTCATAATCCATACAATTATTAATAAGATTTGCTAACTCTGTCCATTTTGGTGCAGGAAGCTGGTGTCTATCTTCATAAAACTGTAGCTTCTATAATTAAAGAACCACACATTGGGAATAAATTGCATGCCTTATCAACCTTCTTTTTAACATTAGATGGGCTAAAAACATAAAATCATGCGAAACATCAAGGATCACAGAATAATCCAATTTCAGTCTATAAAAACTTACTCTCTGAGAATCCAAAGCATTCAGAGGCTTATCTCCTCCACTGCAGATTTCCCACAAAGTGGTACCAAAACTCCACTTGTCTGTTGCCAAGTTTAAATTTTTAGGATTTTCAATGCATTCAGGCGGTACCCAAGGTATTCTCTCCTGAAGAACTTTTAAATGATCAGAACATTGTATGGTTAAGTAGAGCTCACAAGTAATTCTTTAATATGCAAATACTTTTTAAAGTGATTTGAATAATCATCTACTTCAACATCTGCTTTAACAATGACAAAACTGAAATCCATAAAGATGGTAATTTGCCCCAAGTGACACAATTTGTTAATAGCACTAAGAGAATTAGAATCGTGTACAATAAATCCTGGATCAACTGCACTCTTTCCATTAAATCATAGTGTCTCTTTACCTCTTCCTATTAATACTGCATTCAAAAAAATTGTTTTCACCGTGGCTGGTGTGGCTCAGTGGATTGAGGGTCAGCCTCTGAACCAAAGGGTTGCCGGTTAGATTCCCAGTCAGGGCACATGCCTGGGTTGTAGGCCAGGTCCCCAGTAGGGGGAGTACAAGAAGCAACCACACAGTGGTTGTTTCTCTCCCTCTCTCTCTCCCTCCCTTCCCTTCTCTAAAAATAAATAAATAAAACCTTACAAAGATTTTTTCCCATAAAATTTGTCCTAAAACTGCTTCTTGATATTTTTTTGTATTTCTTTACAATGTATAAGTAGCAAAGGTACATTCTAATATATTTTAATGATTCAGTAGCAGTGGTAGCTCTAATTTATGGATGAAAAAGTAAGAACCAACAGGCAGATGGGTGAGTAAATTATACCAAGATATTCTGGGAACAGAATCAGTATATGTAGGTTCTGCTCAAATCATTGAATTTCTCCAGTAAAGTTTCTATGGTCTTTGACCTCATCGAAATATGGTATTCAAGAAAAGAGGGAGCACTTTAACTCCACCTTCTTGTATTTGTGCATAGATAAATAACATAGGTAGGTAGATGGGTAGAAAAGAATGAAGGATAATCTGTTGCATCTTTTGGTATATTCAAAGAGTACATGTGTCTTTCTCCTTCATCGTATGAATATATTTTTCTCTTTCTTCACCTCTCATTCCAAAAGGTAAAATTTCACTGAGAACCAGATCTAAGATTCTATAACACTTTCTGCCTTATAATCTGTCTTCACTGTCAGATAAGCCATCAAGTTTAAGTAAATGCATCAAACATGCTTAGACATGCTGCATGCTCAAATATGCATCAATGCACAAAAATTGGTCAATTTTGATTCTAAATTAGAATGTTCAATTAGAGAAATTAGCTAAGATAATGAAATATAATTACATTACTTCAACCAAAATAACTCTTTCTCAACTATTTGACTGAAATTCTTCATTTTAACTAAATGTGTTAAACAGAAGGGTTAAGAAACACGAAAGAAAGGTTTGCTTGTCTTTTTCTTTTATAAAGCTTTAAAAGGTCAGAATTAGCTGAATAATTAAACTAAAGTCTCAAACTAGGTAAACATATCTCCTCAAATTTTTATTTAGTGACTAAGGAAAGAAAAATTTAGCAAATTTACTTCTCTAATATTCAAAGAATATTAAAAAATTTCATTTTAAAAATGGATAAACTCTGACCCTCCATATACAATTAGGGATCAAAACTATTTTTAAAAATTATGGATAAAATGATAAATAAAATAAAAGTCATTTGACAAATGTATGAGAAGTACACACGCAAAGCACATCCCGGTATTTAGTAGAATGCAGTAGATGACAAAGAAAGAACCCATGAATACTACAGAGACAGAGGGTAAAACTGGCTAACTCCTCAAAAAAAGGTCAATTAAGCTACACTGTAGAAACATCAAAATAAACTCCAGTTCAATAAGCATAACAAGCAAACAAAAAACATCAAATAAACAGAAAGACATTTAGTTGAATATTCTGTCTGTGGGTAGGAAAGAACTATCAAAGCATAAAAGCAATGGAAGAAATTATAAAGAAAATTATCAACAAATTTTCATAT
This sequence comes from Tonatia bakeri, assembly GCA_004024845.1. Lineage (NCBI taxonomy): Eukaryota > Metazoa > Chordata > Mammalia > Chiroptera > Phyllostomidae > Tonatia > Tonatia bakeri. The sequence goes on along the minus strand of PVIA01011560.1, from coordinate 26,201 downwards.
TTAAACAGTGTTAATATTAAAAAAAAAATTAAAAAGTAAATCAGAATTGTAAAGAATTTGATAAAAAATGAGAAAGAATACTATTATTCCATGAAGAATATAGGGAGATCAATAAAAAGTTCACTAAGATTGTCAGAGAAAACTAGACAAAAGATGTGAAGAAACAGTGAAGGGTACACACAAGTACACAATAAGTTAACAAAAAAACTCTTCAGTGTCATGAGTAATCACAGAACAGGAAAGCAAACGAATGAGATGTTATTTTCACCTATTAAATGAAGAGTTCTCCACAGTGCTAGAAAGCCCTCTGAGGAAACTGAATACCACTTTTTTAGAGCTCCCTGATGACTCATATCAAGAGCCTTAAAAATGTTCTCATCCCTTGACCCAGTAATTGTACTGTAGGTATCTAAGGAAATATTCAGAAATATAGCCAAGATTTTTGCATATTATCATAGTCTCAAAAAAAAATAAGTAAAATAGAAAATAAATATAAAGATAAAACCTGCCCTTCCATACAGAATTGGGGATTAAAACTGTTTAAAAAAATTATCTTATAGTCCTGTGAACCCTGAGAAAGAAGATGCCTACCAAGAAGGGCTCCTGGTGGCTAACTGGGCTCAAATTTGAAAAACAAACAAACAAACAAAAAAATACCACCAACAAAAAACAGAGCCTAGCAGACATTTCTACACAGGGGTAGCCTCTCATACAAACTGTACTTTAAGGAGAATCCTGCACTGAACTACTTGCCTCTGAACTGAACTGCCTGCCTGCACTGTTTCTACCATCTGAGTCAGCCCTTATAAAGGAGCTCTGAAATCCTATTTCAATCAATAGGACTAAGGCTTTTCTCACCCAACTGGAGTAGCATAACTCCAGCCGACCAGACTGGCTCTGTTCTGACCAATCAGGACAGTGACTTTTGGACCAATCAAACTGTAAGGATTTGGAGACCTCATTTGCATAAAGATAGTATGATTTTGGCGGGGCGGGGGGAGGGGGTCTATCTATATAAGCCAGCTGGCCTCTTGCTCTGAAAGTGCACTTTACTTTACATCCAAGACTGAAAACAGCATTTCCCTGGCTTCTCACCAAAGCAGATTGGCACAGAACAGAGCAGACCAGCACAGTGCTGAGCAGACTGGCATGAAGCAGAGCAGACCAACAAGGAGCAGAGCAGAGGTGTCTAGCCAGAAAGGGGTCTGACCCCAGGGCCACCTGTTTTCACAGTCATTCTGTATCACAATTGCCCTGTTATGCACTGAACGAAGTTTCCCTTTCTACCACACCCCAAATTTGGGGATTCCCGTTGGCACTGAATTAGCACCAATGACCATCAGTTGACAGTTCATAGTAACAAGCTTATAAAGACAAATGGACAGAGACCTGAATGTAACTATTACTTAATTTAGATTGCCAAAAATGGTAAATAAGTTTTTTGTTTTGTTTTTTTTAAAGATTTTATTTATTTATTTTTAGAGAGGGAAGGGAGGGAGAAAGAGAGAAAGAGATAGAAACATCAATGTGTGGTTGCTGGGGGACATGGCCTGCAACCTAGGCATGTGCCCTGACTGGGAATCGAACCTGCGATGCCTGGTTCGCAGCCCGCGCTCAATCCACTGAGCTACACCAGCCAGGGCGGTAGATAAGTTTTATTATTAATCAAGAACATGTCAATAAAATGGTTTAAGAAGAATTAACATTTTTTTTAATTCAATTCTCCAAGTAAAACTTAATGAAGTTAAATGCAATCCTTGTAGAACTTACTGTCCTTTGGCAAAACTGTAATACTAATGCCAGGATCACTAAGTTTGATGAAAGGAGGATTTCCTGTCTTCCTGTCTTCTTCTCTGATAAGTAGAATATTTTTGGCACACACATTCCCATGAATAAGGGTTTTTTCTTCCTATTAAAGTAAAATGGACATACGTTCAAATATCAATCCATAAATATATAAGCACTCAACATAACTTAGACCCCAAAATAGATTTAAAGAAAAAAGTAAGATAGTATTAATTAATAAACATTAATTTGGAGGTATGCTTTGAGATAACAAAAGGAAATTTTATGGCTAACAGTGTGCTTCCTGTTTTACATTTTAAATGATACAATAATCTATACCCATAATAAGACAAATACATTAAAACTACTCAATGTCACTTTAGTTTCTAAAGCTGAGATTTTAAGCAGCGTCTATTTCTAGGTGGTGGCTGACAGAAATACTATTTTGTTCAGCAGCACAATATAGGTGCACTCTGAGAGGCCTGGTCACTGGCTGACCCTCTGGTATTCTCCTCCTTTAGCAATACTGCTTTCTTATTTCTGTGGGTAATTTCTAATTACCCACAAATACCACAACAAGTTATATTCTAAGGTGTTTTCTACCATCCATAGTAAGCACAAGTTTCTGCATAATTTTTGGTTAAATTCTCTCAACCTAAGTGACACAAACTACAGACCATCTGTTCTTCAGTTCTCCGAGATTGGTGGGATGACAAAACTACTTCTAAACTATTTAAAACTATGTGCCTAAAATAATACCTTTCATAAACTAACACAGATTAAATTACTCAGCATCCATTTATAAATTTATTTCTTGCTCCCAGGTCAAGGCCCTTTCTACACTGCTTCATAAGACAAAACACATTTTGATAGAAGAATATACTAATTACTTACTAGAAAATGCATGGCCCATGCCAGCTGTTTAGCCACTTCAAGTTTCCACAATATATTTATAGAAGTTTTATTCTTTTTCAAATATGTATCTAGTGATCCAAATTTCACAAACTCCTGAACCAGAATATCTGCATAAAAATATAAGATAATAAGGCTCAAGTATAGATACATAATAAAAATATGTAATTTTAAACTTTTATAAATATATTTATAGTTATATGTGGGTTTTATAAAAAGAGATTTAACTATATAAAATTCACTAATTTTTAAAAAGATTTTATTTATTTATGTATTATTAGAGATGGGAAAAAAGGAAGAAAGAGAAGGAGAAAAACATCAATGTGTAAGAGAAACATCAATTGGTAGCCTCTTGCATGCCCCCAGTTGGGGACTTGGCCCACAACCGAGGTATGTGCCCTGACCAGGAATCAAACTGGTGACCTTTCAGGTTGTTGCAGGACAATGTCCAACTCACTGAGCCACACCAGTCAGGGCAAAATTCACTAACTGAAAGAAAGTTTAACAGCTATATACTATTTGAGAGGAGTTTAGTTTATTCACAACAGTAAAAGGTAGGAACCTAAATCACTGTATCTATAATATTATACATAAGTATGTACTACATATAGTAACACAATACATATATCATATAACATTATATATTATTATGTATATAAATATTATATAATGTACATATAAAATTATTATATACATATTTTATACACACACACATAAAATATTACTTCAGTACATCTCTTCAGCACTAAATTATGGCTGCTTTTTCAAAAAAAATGAAAATTTATCACATAGTTAATTTTTTCTTCCATGAAACTATTTAGACATTCAAAACTTCCTGAAATTCTTCTTCCACACACAAAAATTAACAGCAATGTCTATTCTATGAGACATAAAGCACAATGAGTTTGAACTGCATCCATTCCTTTATTTTATGCTGTAAAAAATTAGCATTTTGCATTGCTTTATCTTTAAAACTTAAAAAAATATATTATTAAGATATATAGGGTCCAGCAAAAGTAATGCCTGCTTGAATGTGGGTGGTAGGGTTGTAATATGGGTGTAATTTATAGTTTAAATTGGAACATTTCACCTAAAATGTCATAGGGCATGCTTGAGTGTGCTCCTGTTATGTTACAGAATTACATGTTTATGATTTTGTAGTAAAAGATTTTATAATTGAAGGGGCATTATTTGTGCCAGACCATGTATTCTGCCAGAAAAAAAAAAAAATACTAGCTCTTAGAAACAATACTGACTGCCTTTAAGGCACAATAAAAATTCTCAACCCTGTTAATATTGACCAAGTTTCTGAAAGCCAAGACTGTTCCTACCAAAACCATGTTATTTAATAAAATAATTAACTGGGTTTAGGGTTTACTTATATTCATCTAGTAACAATTTGTAATAGAGTAATAAGCTCAAGTTCTCGATTTCAAATTTGAATTTATTGAGGTCATTTTGTTGTTTCTAAACCATAAATAGTGTTGCTTCAAAAATTAAAAAATTGGGAAATTAAGATACAAAATAAAAAAACACAAAAATTGAAGTAAATTATAAACATGGTGTCATGATATATATTTTTAAAGAAATTCTGACAGCCCTGGCTGGTGTGGCTTAGTGGACAGAATGCAGACCTGCAGGTCACTGGTTCAATTCCTAGTCAGAGCGCATGTCTGGGTTGCAGACCAGGTCCCCGGTCAAGGGCATGCAAGAGACAACCAGAGACTGATGTTTCTCTCCCTCTCTTTCTCCTTCCTTTCCCCTCTCTCTAAAAATAAATAAGTAAAATCTTAAAAAATAACCACACAAAAAAAGAAATTCTGATAGACTTCACACTGTAATCCATGTTTGTTTTTGGCCCAGTAACTTTTTAAGTGCCTATACTTCATACATGCTTATGTTTTATATATTGGCTTTAAAATGCGTACTGTAGAACTAATCTTGAACTGTGATTCTGCTTGATTTAATATTAAAATTACTTAGTTTTAATTTGGTATATAACAACTGTTAGTAACAAAAGTTGCCTTTGGACCTTGCTGGGTAACAAAAACAAATTAAAGTTTTGCTGCCCATAGTTAATTTGGAGAACAATTCACATGCCAATAATTAAGTATTCACCAATGTTAGCCCAATAAATTTAATTTGAAAAAAGATAGCCTACAGATAAATTTGTCAGGGAAAGTTTCAAAACAAACAAACAAACAAATGACATAGGAGTTACAATAAACAGGTGCTTCATCAAACCTCTTTATGTGGCATTTAAGACCTACTATGTTTCAGGTTGTCACATGTCCCCTTATTTTATGTCATAAAAGAAAAAATTACCAATTAAACTGACATGCCATCAATTAAATCACACCTCAATTTCATATATTCTTAAATGTGAAAAAAGTACATCACAGAATCAATGAAGTATAAAAGCAAGTGTAAGAATTGGAATTACATGCTTTGAGCGTATTCTTCTTTTTCCCCAAAATGAAAAATTACGAGAAGAATCAATAAATAAGAGATAAATATAAAACCACTTTAGTTGGCAATTAGTGGGTAGAATACTCCACTACTACATTTAGATTTACTCTTCTTTTATTAAACCCCTAAGATACCTGAGGAACTTCCAGAAAACAGATTTGAAAGTCACATGCCTTTGAAAAGACTCTCAATTTTCAAATATATGAGGCAATATTATATAAGTATGGATGCATATCTAATCCACATTACTAATGGAAAATGGGGAATTGCATAAAATTTTCTGAATGTAAACTTCGCTATTTTTATGAACAGTCTAAATTTAGACATAGAATATATCAAGTATCAACATCCAACCATTTCGGCTGGCTTCATTAAGAATCATTCTACAATTTATATACCTTGTCTTTATAAATCCAAATAAATTGGTACTATACTGGAACCGTCAGTTATTCCAATGTTAAGTTAAACCAGCCGTAATCTACAGGGTTGGGCAAAAGGAGGTTTGCAGTTGTTCATATGTAAAATAATATAATAATAAATAAATAATAATACAGGAATAAACTCTGTGTTTTGCATACTTACAAATGTAAACCTACTTTTTCCCCACCCCATTGTTATGGTAAAAGATTAGTAAACATTGTTTATTATAATGCTGTACTGTTTTAGCATTTTAACATAAGCCATATTAACTATTTTACCCATTTTAATTTCATTCATTGGTTTCCTTTTTTAGAAGACTTTACTGAACGGTTCTACAATGTTTTGGGTTTCCATAATATTTAGTTCCTGTTAAATTATGGTTTATACTGATACCTAACTGTAATCCTGAAATTGAATTTTCTATATAAACAAAAATAGACATACTGAGAAAGTCATAACATTAACATAAGGAAGCCAGAGATTTACTTACTCTCCTCTCCACAGACACATACTCCATAATTTAAAACCAGATGCTTGTGAGAAAGCTGGCTCATCATGCTTGCTGCTTCAAAGAAAGACTAAGGAAAAGAAAACCATGCAAAAGAATTATTGTTCGTGCCTGTTAAGTGTTGACAGTTCACAAAGATAAGAGAAATGCACCTTTCTATTCTCCTCAGAACTATATAAATAAAGCTACAATGTACTTTTTTCCCCTTATATTGTCTTGCAATGGCCATCAACCTTAATGCTCGAGTTCTTGCTAAGGAAACCCCTAAATAAGGCTGGAATAAGCAGATAGCAATGAGGGAGAGGGAGCAATAGGGGTACAGGGCAGCATGAATACTGGAAGATTAAAGACTTGAAACCCATGGCACCCAGAGTAGAAGACAGGTACAGAGGTAGACAATAGAGACAGTAAATATGGGACTGAACTAAACGGATGGGAGCTTCAAATTACACTTCCTGAGAAATTAAAAATGATCTCTATGCAGATAAAATACCATGACAACTATGTTGGGAGATTAGCACAGTAGTTACATCACTCTAACTCAACTAAACTTTGACTAGAACTTCTGGCTATGGCTGTTGAGGATCATATTCACTAACACTTTGGTGTTCTGGGTTAGAGCAACTCTTTGACTTACATGTTTCATATCATCTTCCACTAACATCCTTTAAGACAATTTAAGTATCACAACTCTTTGATGATGCCTTGCTATGCTAAGGACTCTAGCAAATGGCGGCTGGGTTTCTGTGGGCTAATATCTCTGGAATCCATATTTCACCCAGAATGTTCCTTAGTACAAACTCTTTTCTAAAAAAAAGTAGATGAAATTGTGAGGAAATCTATGAAACTCATAAAGCTCTGGCAACCAAGTTTGAAAACCACTGCCTTAGTATATGAAAAGATGTAGTAATACCCATAACACAATGCTCAAAGTAATTAGTTTGGAAATGTTATTTTAAAAATATTCTATAATTTTCAATAGCCACACTAGAAGGCATCCTCTGAAAGTCCTTGATATATATACTTTTTAAAGTTGCAATTTTGAAAAACTACAAGCATGAATATGTTGTTTGCATATGAGACCACATCTTTAAAAATCGTAAGTTACGTGAACACAAAAAACACACACACCTCTGAATAGTTTCTATGTGCTTTATCCAAAACTTTTAAAAGAACTTCTGTCTCATGCAGTTGACCGTAGTCTCCTATTTCTCTTCTTACACCTTTAAAAATTTTTGTAAAAGTGCCTTGCCCAAGGCTTTCATTCTTTAAAAGAAAGGAAAGAAAAGAATGAGTAAACATGGATAAAGATGTGAGAATTAGGAAATATGTTCAATGACAAGGAGTTAAAAAAATCCATTAGCAAATATTTCTCTTACAAACTAAACCTAGATTTAAGACTCCAAATTATGTATATTTTGCTTCCTTACACTCTAATAGAAGACAAGAAAATAAGGATTAATGAATAAAGTATATTTTGGTTTCACCTGGTTCTTAACCCCCTGAATTAGTTGTAATTATCATTTATTTATAGAGTCAGTGTTTACCTACATTTATTCAGATGTGAATATTTTTTGGACTTCCTTTCCTAATAATGCAGTAGAAAGGCAGTGCAATATGGTCTGTGGAGGCAGAATACCTAACTTAGTCCTTATTACCCACTACCTTCTAGCTGTGTGACCTTGTACAGGCAATGTAATCTCTGCACTGCAGTTGTCTTGGTTTCCTCTTTGGAGGAATGAGAAAAATAACTATTTTTCCATAGGCTTTTATGAACAATAAATGAATATATGAAAGCACTTAGCCTAGTCCATGACACATAGTAAATGCTATTACTACTATTACTTAGTATTTCCTACATATCCTTAACAGAGCAATTGACACTCTGAACTCTAAAGCAGGGCTGCCTATGTTCAAATTGAAACTCTACTATTATTAATTTGTAATGTTAGGCTACCCACTCTTTACATAATTTATGTCTTTACAAATCTTGTTAATTCTACCTACTGTCTCGTTATGGAATTCAGACATCAGCTAATCTTTCTCATTCTGTTTTCCATGTTCCTAATTTATCTTTGTAATTTCCAATTCTTTCTCCCTATCTGCTATACCTGAAAAACTTCCAGAACTATCTTCCAATTCATTAATTCTCTCTTCGACTATAAATAATGTTTTTTAACCTGTCCATTTTGTTTTAAGATCAATGAGTATGTTTTTTTCTATTTTTTAAAAGATTTCATTTATTTATTTTTAGAGGGGAAGGGAGGGAGGGAGAGGGAAGAAAGAAACATCAATGTGTGGTTGCCTCTCACACACCACCCACCAGGGACCTGACCTATAACCCAGGCATGTGTCCTGACTGAGAATCAAACTGACAACCCTTTGGTTCGCAGGCCGGCATTCAATTTACTGAGCCATACCAGCCAGGGCTAGTATATTTTTCATTTCTATATCTTTCTTCTCTAAATATTTTTGGTCTTTTTAAATTTAAATAATGTCTCATTTCCCCTCCTCCCCATGTTTTCAACTCTTGTTATATCTTTAAAAATATTTATGTGTTTTATAATCTCTTTCTAAAAACTCTGTTATATGAAGTACTTTTGATGTTTGTTGGTCTGTTGACTCCCTTACTCTTGGATTATTCTCCTGCATGTTTTAATTTTTTCGATTAAAAGCTCATATTTGGATTTGTTTCATCTGAGTCCTGAGTGACCTAGGTTAAGAGTATGTTCTTTCAAAAAAGATTTTGTTTCTGCTTCTGCCACTTACCACAGGGTATTACTAGGGGAGTAGCACTTCTTATCTTATTTATTAGCTTAGGGTTTCTCAGATCATGCAAGTGGAATAAAGAAACCCACACTCAAAAGCTTATGATTACAAATTCTCAGGAGAGATTTTTTTCCCTAAGAGCCTAATTAAGACAGAAAATACTCCTCCTGTTGCTAGTGGGTAAATTTTTCACACTCCGCATACTGTTTTACTGAGAATATATTTCCTTGAATGAAGGTCTTGGCTTTCACAGACAGCTTCACTTAGGGTCTTGTGTAGACCCTAAGACTTGGCCCTACTTTTAGATCTTAATCCCCTTAGTTTTTGAGATTAATCCCAAACCCCATCATTCTATACCCAAAACACTGGCTCTTATATACTACTCTGTTTCAGTTTCTTCTTTATTTTTGTCTCCTTCAATTTCCCTTTTCTCTACAACGTGATCATTAAGATACAGGTCTTTTGTACAAGACCATTTAAAAATTTTAATTTAAGATTTAAAAATAAATTTTTTTTTAAACTGTGAGGATTCTTGGTGTTCTTTTTTTTTTTTAAGATTTTATTTATTTATTTTTTAGAGAGGGAAGGAGGGAAAGAGAGAGAGAGAGAAACATCAATGTACGGTAGCTGGGGACCATGGCCTGCAACCCAGGCATGTGCCCTGACTGGGAATCAAACCTGCAATGCTTTGGTTCGCAGCCCGCACTCAATCCACTGAGCTATGCCAGCCAGGGCTAAAAAGAAATTTTTTAAATCCTGAAAAGAGAATATAATTCCCTTCTTAAAATAATTAATTTTACTAATTTCTAACTCAAGTTTGGTATCACATTTTCACAAGAAATAAAAATATTAATCAGCAATAAATTTTAATAATATAGGTTATAATAAAATAGTTCCAAGGGTTTACAGGAACAAAGTTGAAGGACACATGGATAAAAACTAGGGGGAGGGTGGTAATGGGAGGGAAGCTGGGAGGGAGGGGTGGCTGGGATGGATTGGGAGTAAAGGGGAGAAAACTGTACTTGAACAATGATTAAAATAAAATTATAAAAAAAAAAATAGTTCCAAATGTCACATGAATATAAGTGGGAAACAGTTGTTATTTTAAAAAGACAAAGAAGAAAGACAATAATCAGTATCTAAAAACTTACAAATATCAAATCTTCATTTCTGATTTTGTGAAACACCATTTGGTTCACATTATTATGCCTCTGTAGTGTTGGTGAGGTTGGTACATCAGAAACACCATTGGTTCTAAAGACTAGAAGGTTTGATTTATCTGTAAAGGAAAAAAATAATGAAAAACATATATAATCAAAACACACGAAGGAAATAACTGCTCCAAAGCAGTAAAAATAAAATGTGTCCTAAACATAAGAAATGTTTAACAACTTACTGTTCATTTTTTCATAGAAAATTATTTTAGTATTTTATTCATTAAATTTTAATGTCTTATAACCAGTTATTTCAAATATTCAAAATTATAATCACTTCCTTAACTAATATAATTTTTCAGGAATTTTGATAATTTTAAAAAATCCTATTTTTAAAGACATTTCCAACCTTACCATTTTAATTTTAAAAGTTTAGAAATTAAAATTCTAAGAGTATGAAAGTTTTTACTCAGAACCAAATGCAAGAATTTGGTAGTGAGGGCTTTCTTTCATTTCAATAAATAGTGACTGGTTTATAGCAAGCAATTATTATCTTTAAATAGCATTTTAGAATTATGGAGCTTCCCATCACTTCTAGGCAACCCAAACCAAACTGAACAATCTTATTTGGGGATGTCTATATAAAAGAATGAGACAAAATTACTCTGTTATTTCGAGTTGCTTCTTCAATATTTCTTTTTAAATCAATATACTAAAGTTATCACTCCCTATATATAAGCCATGACCTATATTTTAAAAATAACAGGAATACTATTTTACCTTTTGGCTTTGGGGGACAGCATTTCATAAACTGGAAAATTATATTGTCTGAGCGAACAGTTTCCATCTGATAGCAATTCAAAAGATCTTTAAGACTATTGAAGTTCTTCTTAGTCCCACTGAGGTTGTATTCTCCATTCTCATTTTTTGTAATCAAACAGTGCTTATATTCAATGACATTTTCTCGCTATATGAGTTTAATTATAAAAGAGAGAGGAAAAATCACAATGGACATCATGGTGATTACTGTGAAAAAATAGATTTCACAAAAATAACCAACAAAATATTTAGACATTTGAATCATGAATCCTTGTGTAGAAGCAGTGTAGGATGATAGAGGTGCTTGCTTGATTCCTCAAAAAGGAATATATTGCATAGCCTATAAAAACAACGAAATATTGGGTTGGCCAAAAATGTTCATTAAGTTTTTTCCATACATTGGCTGTAGTAGTGCTTAGTTGTCTTTAACTTCATTCAAAACAATTTTGTTAGATTGCATTGTGACAGTTAATATATTAGAATGCATATTTTTAAAAACTTACCAAAGGAGTTCTGGTCAAGATGATGGCATAGGTAAACATGTCTCACCTCCTGGCACAACCACATCAAAAAAACAACTAAATTATAGAACAACCATCACTCAGAATCATCAGAAATCAAGGAGAATGGAGGTCTGACAACTATGGAATCAAAGAAACCACATCCACCCAGACTGGTGGGAGGGGTGGAGACATAGAACGTGCGGTCAAACATCCTCCTGTGGAGGATAAAAATTCAGTAGGGATATCTCTGGAGCAAAGAGTCACTGCTTCACACCAGGTCCCCCAGCCCAGGCTACTAGTGCCAGGAAGAAAGTCCTCATTAACTTCTGGCTGTAAAAGCTACCAGGGATGGAGTAAGTGGAAGAAATTTCTGGAGTCCCAAGCAGTTCCTCTTAAAAAACTCACACACGAACTGACTCAGACTCACTCCCTCAGAGTTCTAGCACTGGGGTGGCAGATTGAAAGGCACAAGGCAGGAAGTGGAAGTGGCTGGCATCAAGGCTAGAGCTGGGTGACAGCTTTCTCCCAAGCAGAAAGGTTGGCAGAGCTGCAGAGTGGGCAGGTGGATATCATATATGAGACTCCATTAACCTGGCTAAAGGGTTTGCCCTACCGTGGATATCTTTGTCTCGCCCAACTTAAAGGACCCAGACCACCCCCCTGCCCCACCCATACCTCTTATTAAGTGGCTCCAGGCACTGCACTAACAGAAGCCAGCCTAGATTCACAGATTGGCTTTGCCTGGGAATCTCCAAGCCCAGCACAAGTAGCAGCCTTCTCAGATTGCATTATAGCTCAGGCAGGGTGGCCTGGGCAGAACACAGGTAGTGGCTGACCTTGGCCTGCCACCACCCGGGAAACCCTAGGGTCTATGCATCCAGTGGACAGTTACAGACTATGTCGGAGCACCACAACCCTGCCCCGTGCACAGCTGATCCTCCACTGAGAATGGCGACTGGTGGTAAGTGGTCACAGTCAGTCTTTGAAACTGACTGGCCTGGGTAAATGCCTCCCATTGACCTGTCAAATACAATCAAGGATTCACTACAAAAGAGTGCACTCAACCCATATACAGTGCACACCTAGAGTACTCAGCTTGGGTAACAGAGGAGGCTGTACCACTGGACCCTACAGGACACCTACTACATTAGGCCGTGCTACCAAAACACAGAGTCAAAGCAGCTCTACCTAATACATAGAAACAAACACAAGGAGGAGAAAAAGAAACATGGCCCAAATGGAAGAACAGATAAAAACTCCAGGAAAAGAACTAAACAAAATGGAGATAAGTAATCTATCAGATGCAGAGTTCAAAACACTGCTCATACAGATGTTAAAGGAACTTAGTGAGGACCTCAACAGCATATAAAAAAATGAAGGATACACCTTTTGAAATAAAGAACAATTACAAGGAAACAACAGAAGAAGTGGATGACGCCAAGAATGAAATCAATTTTTTGGAACATAAGGAAGCAAAAAACAAACAAACAAACAAACAAAAAACAACCACCAATGAGAACAATGCAAGAAAAAGGAATCCAAAAAAAATTAGGATAGTATAAGGAGCCTCTAGGACAATTTCAAGCATTCCAACTTTCACATCATAGGATTACCAGAAGAAGAAGAGAAAGAGAAAGAAATTGGAAATCTATTTGAAAAATATAATGGAAGAAAACTTCCCTACTTTGGTGAAAGAAATAGATATGCAAGTCTAGGAAGCACACAGAGTCCCAAACAAGATGAATGCAAAGAGGCCCACTCCAAGACACATCATAAATAAAATGCCCAAGGTTAAAGATAAACAGAGAATCTTAAGAGCAGCAAGACAAAAGCAGTTACCTACAGGGGAGTTCCCATGAGACTGTCAGCTGATTTTTCAAAAGACACTTTGCAGGTTAGAAGGGGTTGGCAAGAAATACTCAAAGTAATGAGCAGGGACCTACAGCCAAGATCTCTCTGCCCGGCAAAGCTATCATTTAGAATTCAAGGGCACATAAAAAGCTTCCCAGACAAGAAAAAAACTAAAGGAGTTCATCATCACCAAACCATTACTATACAAAATGTTAAAGGGACTTATTTAAGAAAAAGAAGATCAAAACTATGAACAATAAAATGGCAATAAATACATATTGTCCACGATTGAACCTAAAAAACCAAGCAAACTAGAACAGAGACAGAATTATGGATACACAGAGCATTTTGATGGTTGCCAGATGGGAAGAGGTTGTTGGGGAATGTTTGAAGAGATGAGGGGATTAAGAAGTACCAATAGGGTAGTTACAGAATAGCCATGGGGAGGTAAAGCAAAGTATAGGAAATGGAGTAGCCGAAGAACTTATAGAAGAACTTATACTGTGTGGCCCATCAGCATGAACAATGGTGATGGGATCGCCTGAGGGAGAACGAGTTGCTGAGTAGAGGGGGGAAAGGGAGGAAAAACTGGGACAACTGTAATAGCATAGTCAATAAAATATAATTTTAAAAAGTATCAAAATTGGTGAATCTTTGTACAGCCATTTTAATATTAAAGATGGAAGAAAATATGCAACATTTTCAGCATATTATGCTTTATTATTTTGAGAAAGGTAAAAATGTAACTGAAATGCAAAAAAAGAATTATGCAGTGTATGGAGAAGGTACTATGACTGATCAAATTGTGCAAAAATGATTTGTGAAGTTTCTTGGTACTACTGACATTTCAGACAAATAATTCTTTGCTGTGGGGCTGTCTAATACATTGGAAGACGTTTAGGAGCACCTTTGGCAAAAAGCCAATAGTGGGAGATAGCCTACATACGCAAAATATCCAAATCAACAAAGTTATTGGTAAAAATGAAAAATACGTCTTTTATTTTATGGAAAAAACTAAATGGACTTTTTGGCTAACCCAATACTTTCTCAAAGTCAACTTCAAGTCCTTCCTATACCAAAAGATCTTTCTTGCCCTGGCTGGCATAGCTCAGTGGATTAAGCGTGGGCTTCGAACCAAAGCATCGCAGGTTCAATTCCCAGTCAGGGCACATGCCTGGGTTGCAGGCCACGGCCCCCAGCAACCGCACATTGATGTTTCTCTCTCTCTGTCTTTCTCCCTCCCTTCCCTCTCTAAAAATAAATAAAAAAAATATTTTAAAAAAATCTTTCTTAACAACTGTAACCTTTTCTGTTATTATCTCTATTTGCCTAGACTGAATAATCACAATGCTCTTTTTAGTATTTTTTGGTATACTTTCTTATTTTTTCCAAAAGATAAATTTCTTGAAACACAAGGCTATGTATCATACACTCTCTAATATATAACAATATGGTCATTTTCATTTGATAATTGAATATAATGAACTGCTATAATTATAGTAAGAAAATACTATACAGAGTATTCTCCAATGCTGAAGTTATGGAGTAACCTACCTTCTGTTTTTATGGACAATTAATCCGCCCTACATATGCTAAAATAAGGTGGTTGTATTTTATCAAACTTAAAGTAACTGAATAGTAAAGTCATTACTTTGTTATGTTTAAAAAGCAAGATAAATTTTGGAAGCTGATATAAAGGTTCTCAAGATCTATGCCATGAAACTGCCTTATAACTGATAGTATCTTTTTAGATAATTTTGGACAGTGAACAATCTCAGATGATATCCTAAATAATCTGAATTAACAGTGAGATTTCAGCGTAGTTTTATGCTTAAAACATACATTACAGCCCTGGCAAGGGTGGCTCAGTTGGTTGGAGCATTGTCCTATAAACTGAAGGGTCCATGGGTTCGATTCCTGGTCAGGGCACAAACCTAGGTTGCAGGTTCAGTTCCCAGTTGATGACCAGTTGATGTTTCTCTCCTTCTCTCTCTCCCTCTTTTTCCCTCTCTCTAAAATCAATGAGTATGTCCTCAGGTAAGGATTACAAACAAACAAACAAGCATTGTAGATCATTACTCTTAATAATAGAAAACCATCAGTTACAGGTAAAAATGTTTGTTTCTTTAATATTGCCCTACTTCACTCTAGTCTTGTAACCATTACTAGTAAAAGGAAAGTTTGTCTATTTATTTTGTTCCACAAGTTTTGTTAGAGAGATTTCCATTTTCTGAAAAAAGAGACTTTAAGAGACTTGATGCAATTTTACACATTTGTGATACCCAAACATCAAAAAATTAAATAAATTCTACATAAAAGACAGCAAGACATTATAAATCATTTTATATTTTTATATAAATCCTATAAATTATATCTTGTGTATTATATATGCAGAATCCCTGAGGTAAATGAAATATTATTATGCTAGTTATATCCAAA
The DNA here is from genome assembly GCA_004024845.1 of Tonatia bakeri. Classification (NCBI taxonomy): domain Eukaryota; kingdom Metazoa; phylum Chordata; class Mammalia; order Chiroptera; family Phyllostomidae; genus Tonatia; species Tonatia bakeri. Next base: position 10,572 of record PVIA01011560.1, on the reverse strand, counting down.
GCCATAATTCAGAGTACTGAAAAGGATAGTATGGCAGATAAACACGAAGGGGAAATTATATGGATTGAATAAAGATGTTACTATCAAGTAATTTGACATACTAACCTCGACAGCAAAAGTCAAAAAATATTTATTAAACTCCTTAGGACTGCATCGAAGTACATAGAGTCCAGTCTGATTACCTGCTTTCTTCAGTTTACTTATGGCAAAATCCATCCTGAAGGTAAAGAAGTAATGTGAATGATGACATAGGAAGGTGCCATGCAAAAGATGAAAAGTCAAATCTAAAACTCAGAATTTTTAGAAGTCTCCTCTACTTTGTAAGTTTATCAATAATCTTGTAATGAAAAATAATGAAAGTTCAAACCAATTCAAGGGGCAATTATACTGCTTTAAAAATAAATAAAAGGACCCACAAAATCACAAAGAACAAGTCATTCATTCGACTTTTTTGCCTTCTGATTGCAAACTTAGTATTTTAAAAACCATACTCTCATAAAATTTAACTATGCAAACAACATATAAAACACATATGTCTCTTCTACCATAGCAATTTTTAATATAAAAACTTATTTTAATATTTAATGTAATATCAAAGTCTAGCAGAAGACTCATGACAAGTAACAAAAACTATTGATTTAAAAATTTGCTACATGTTTTATTGAAGGTGTACATCTTGAAAGAAAGGTCAAAATATAATCTACATGAAAGCAAGAATCATCTCTGTTTCACTTATCACTAACTTATAACACACCTAGACAACTAAATGTCAAACTTACACAAGTTAGAAGTATTGTAGATTTGGGTATAGGTGATAAATTATATCCTAATAATTCTAATTATTATTTAACATACTTGTAAATAGACTTTTATTACAAAAAACAACTTCAGTTATGTTTTTCTAAACTCCTAAACCTATGTATGTTACTCTGTTGTGTGGAAACTTCTTTGTAAATATCTCATTTACTTTTCTAAAACTTTACTTCTAAAGTCTGTATTATTACTCACGAAATTGGACCATGACAATTGCTTTGTATATTTTCAAGCACCATTGGAGGTGCCACTTCTTTACAGAGGTAATGATGTGCATCTGCAGTTAATCTATAATATCCATCAATTAATGACACAAAGGACAAAGCTTCCCTTAATGAGCTAAGTTCAATTTCCTAAGCAGAGAAGAGAAAAAGAAATAATAAATATCATTTAAAAAGTCAACTGCAGGCTACATACTACAAATTCTCTTCACTCCATGTTATTAGAGTAATTCTCCTAAATTGCTCAAATGTCTTTTATGGCCCAGTCTGAATTATAAATTCTTCTGTTTAATATTTAAGACCATCTTGAACATGAACTTATCATGACATTTACAGTTCAATGAACATCCATAGTTTTACTATATACTCCAGTATCCCATTAAAAAATGTGCCAGTCATCTCAATTAGAGAACTCTCTAGTCTGATATAAAAGTTGATATGAATTAGAAATAATGGGCATTTATTTTTATATACCAAATATACAGGTGATAAATTATATCCTAAATAATTCTAATTATTATTTACTCTGATTATAAACAGACTTCCACTACAAAAAACAACTTCAGTTAAGATTTTTTTCATTGCTTTAGTTTAGTTATAAACTAAAATGTATATAGTATAAACTAAAATCATATATAGTTGTGATATACATACATATGTGAACATATTACTCTAAAATAGAGCATCTTATTTAAAGGGAAAATAGTGCAGCAACTTATCCTAAAATCAGCAATAAGAAAGCCTACTATTTAATAACACATCATATTGTATTATACTAACATAATGAAGCCATAGAAAACAAATATAGAAAATTGGAAACAGGGAGATAAACTATCTCTATTTGGATATTATATGATTGTATACTCAGGGAACCCAAAAGAAAACTATAAAACTATTACAAGAATAAGATAATTTATTAAGATTGCAGGATGCAGAAATCAGTATCTTTCACACATAAAAAAGTCAATTAAATTATATAATAAAAAGTATAGACCCATGTATAATAGCAACCAAAAGGTAGTACGAAGAATTAAACTTAACCAAAAAATGTACAAAATAACTTTTAGAAAAACTTCAAACCACTCTTGCGAGATACAACTTTTTACTTGACTATACAGAGGATTTACCATATATTCTTGATTGGGAAAAGTCAGCATCATAAAGATGTAAAAATCCTCCCTAAATTAATTGTCTAGTTTGTCACAATCTCTAATATAAAAATATCAATGGGTACTGGAGAATGTACCCATAAAAACAAGGCAAATATTAGATTCGGACAACCAGGGATCCCACTTGGAGAGACAAGAAGATAATTTCCATGAAACACTTACCAAGGTCTTTCTAAACTAGGCCCTAGAGCACTGGGCAAGGTGCAAGGAGTAAAACACACACGCGCGCGCGCGCACACACACACACACACACACACACACACACAATGATCCTTACCTTCAAGAAGCTCATAGTCTAATACTGTAGCTGCACAGTATTAATCATATTTTTATCTAAGAACAGGAAAGCAGGCTGACTAAAACAAGTTGCAAGTTAGTTGTAATTTTGGTAATATAAACTTGAAATGGCCAGAAAGATACATACAGATACTTTGGATAAATGACCAAATAACATTAATATGACATTTAAGCCAGAAAGTTAAGAAATATCTGAGTTAAAAAGAAAATGGAGCCAGATAAATAAGAAACTTTAGAGCAGTATATAAAAGAATTCATTTTTTTTCCTTTCAATTAAAATAAGTGGGATTTCTGAAGCTATTTAAAGAAAAAAAGTTAAATCTTTTTTTTTAATTGATTCCAGAGAGAGGGGAAAAGGGAGAGAGAAAGAGAGAGACATCGACTTGTTGTTTCACTTATTTATGCATGCATGTTTCTTGTGTATGCCCTGACCAGGATCAAACCTGCAACCCTGGAGCATCACTATGATGCTTTAACCAACTGAGCCAACCAGGCCAGGGCAAAAGGGTTAAATATTTTAGAATCGATCATGTCTTAACAGTTGGGTAGGTCAGATCAGGGTTTGGTTTACATTTTGTTACACAAATTCCCAGTGGTATTGTTTTGATTTCTTTCTCTCCTTTAAGTAGGTAGTATGAGTGGTATTATGCACATCTCTATTGGTAAAAAAGATTATAGTCAGGAATAAGAGCTGTAACAGGAACTAGCACAACCCAGAGTGAGAAGAAAAAGAAACTGGTGCATTGCTAATCATACAAAGAAGTGAAAAATACATTAACGTATAAGAAACTCTGTGGGAAGATAGTTTTAGTAGTGATACAAAAATCTAGATGTAATAAAAAGCTGACTAAACTGATATTTATGTTTAGAGCTATGTTTAAAACAATAAGAAAAATTTCTGTAAGATAATAACTTGGTTATTAAGAATACTTTTAAAAACTGTACAACATAACCATTATTTAGTTATAAAGCAAACTTACCAGATTTTTACCATCTTGTTTATGGATAGTTACAATTCTGCTTTCATTTGAGACTTCTTGGTTTGCCTGCTTAATACTGACATCAATAATATCAGGAAAATCACAATATAACTGTAAATCCTATGATTAAGAGTATATGAAATTAAAAACAAGTAGAATCTATGGAAGCATTTTAAAACAAGATTTATGAAGGAGATTAACATTCATAACAAATTCTTTAAAGTAAGAAAGTATTGCTAGCAAAAGATAAACATTAAATGGGATTCTCTTCCCCAATAATGGAACCCCAGACTACACTGCATCTTGCTTTGATTTAAAAATGAACATTAAATGGTGCCAGGAATCTGAGTCGTGCTCTAGTTAGCATCCTTCAATCCAATCAACATTAAAGCGACTATGGTCAGAAAATTGAAAGTTTACCACGGAATGAAGACTAAAAAACGTTTAAATCTCTAATAACCTAAGAACAACCGATATGAAACAACTTAAAACTTACAATGCAATCCTAAAACCAGCTAAATTATTTAACAGGTATACATCATCATAAAAATCAACTAAAATCAATATTGTTTAGGATATTAAATTTTATCATTGTGACTCCTAAATCAATAATAGTAAAAGAAAACAAGGAGGCAAAACTACCTTTAAACATCACTTTTCTTAAACTATATGAATACTATGACTTATTATTTTGTCATAAGATTTAAATTTTAAAAAATTTAAGAACAATCAGAAAGAACTATAGATATGACCTTGATGGCTTCACACCATTAAAAATGTATACTTCTATAAATGGGAGGAGAAAAGTACAAGTGCATGTTTCAAATGACTAAAATTACTTTGCTTCTATCACCATTCTACTTAAATTAACAAAGAATGAGAACATATCATTAAGGATTACCTGTTCTGTCAGTGTCTCACTTTCTTTATGTTTCCCTCTTGACCACTGAATTCCACCGTTTCCAGTTATTATAATGGTTGCAAAAATCTCCTCACCTGAAGGACCTCTTCCAGGTTCTTTTACTTCAAATTGTTCTGTGTAGAATGCAGACTGAAGAGTTTCCAGATTTATAAGATACTTAAGTTTCAAGTTTCTGGCAGTGGCTTTGCAATGGCTGAATTGCTCAATAAATCTGCGAAATCTGTACCTTATTCGCTTTCTTGTCAAAATATGATAGTCTTGGATCTTTGCTCGCACACATTTTGGTAAGAATGTCTTGTAGCTAGGAATAAAAAGCACACACGGCAAAACATATTGGAATATAAATCTAAAACAAAATTAAAAGAAAAGACACCACCTTTCCATGATAAGTGCTATAAGCACACAAGTGGCAAAAGGTGACCCAGTCACCAACCACATAACATAACAACTTTCAGGCTCTGTCTGATGATATGAATATACATACAAATTCACTCTGAGTTACAAATGCTTAGGAGATGCCAATTTTCTTCCCCTAATGAAATGAAGCTAGTCTAGTTAATAATGGAATCTCTAAAAATTTGCTTTCACTGCCCTGACTCACATGGCTGTTGGTTGAGGGTCATCTCACAGAGTGTAAATGGTCCCCAGTTGGGGCACTAGTGAGAGGCAACCAAATGATGTTTTTCTCACAAATTGATGTTTTTCTTCCTGTGTTTCACTCTTCTCTCTCCTGTCTATAAAATTAATTTAAAAAATTTTGTTTTCTCTGATTATGTCATATACCATTTTCTGGCACTGTGTTACAAATATTTCCTATCATGCTGCACACAAATATTTATCTGAACTTTGAAAATTATTACATTTTTTTGAATGCTACTGTTGTTTGTTATTGAAACATACTTCTTTTGTATCCATTGTTTTCTTAGGCCAGCTTCAATAACTCCTGATGATTCTTTTACAACCAAAACATTTTCAGTTGGAAATGCTTTGACCCTTTTGTACTTCCATCTCTATGTAAAATATCCTAAAGAAGGTAGATAACATTTCTCTCCTGCTCAAATATCTAACTAATAAATAACATTTTATTTCTGCAGGTACAACATTACATTTCATGCCTTTCACATATGCTAATCATTCTTTCCATCACCCATTCTACAAGTCTCAGCTCCAGCATCATCAAATCCAGGAAACCTTTTTGGACCTCTGTGCCTACATTAGATGCCCCCTGCTTTGTCTGACAGCATCTGTGCACTGCTCCATAATATCACTTATGGCACTACACTGTACTTGAGAATTTACAGCAAGGGTTGGAGTGACTGATGCTGACGGCTTATTGTTGAGGGCCGCCCTGCCTGGTCTCAGGAAGCTGTGAACCCCTGTGACTTAGGCTGAGTAAGAGACCTCCGGACCAGGAGCCACTAAGGAGACAAAACTTATTCCCCTGGCATGAATGCTACCTGTTCTGTGCCTGGCCTTTAATGCTTGATCAGTTAACCAATGACGGGTAACAATTCTCTAAGATAGAGAATGGACCTAAAACAGGTGCTGACCACATAAAGGCCTCTGGAATGAGACTTATGAGGCTGTGGAAATGAAGGGGCTGTGGAAAGGAAGGGGTGATCGACATCAACCCCTGCCCCCTCTTTGCCTGAGTCTTTGTACTTAAATCCAAGTCTCCAGGCTGCCTCTGTCTCCTGCCCTTCTCAGGGCTAAACAAACAGCCGAAGGGGCAGCTCAGACGGGAGACGGCAGATCCCCGGGGTAATCAGGCCTGGGACATAGAATATGCAAAATCCTGTGGTAACTTCGAATTTGAAAGCACAGACAGGAAACCAAAACTAGCCCTTTGAGCCATGTAAGCCTTTTCATATGATAAAACTCCAATCTCTGCCCAGAATCACAACAGGGACTCTGTTAGCATCTTTGTAAATTACCCATTCCCTTTGATCCCTTCTGCCAGACTGTGAATCTACAAACTGTGTCTACTTTCTCAATAAAAACCCACTGGGACAAAGGAACAGGGCTCTCCCCAATAGAGGGTTAGCCATGTTCTCTGTATCCCCACAGATTCATGATAGATTCTGTGTATTACATGTGTTTAATGAACATCGGCAGCCAAGATGAATACCGCAGGATGGCCAGGGCAGTAAATTCTTTCACAGCTTATTTTTTAAAAATTATTATCCATAAAAACTTTAATCCCTCAGCAGTATCACTTTCTTTTTTAAAAAATTAATTATATTTTATTGATTATGCTGTTATCTATTTTTCCCCTTGCCCCCTCTGCCCTGCACCCTCCTTCCCTACTACAATTCCCCCCTCCTCTTAGTTCATGTCCATGGGTCATACACATCAGTTCTTTGGCTTTCCATTTCCTACACTATTCCTAACCTCCCCCTGTCTATTTTGTATGTACCAATTATGCTTCTTATCCCCTGTACCTTTTCCCCCATTCTTCCCCTTCATCCTCTCCACTGATAATCCTCCATGGAATCTCCATTTCTATGATTCTGTTCCTGTTCTAATTTTTTTGCTCAGTTTGTGTTTTTGTAGGTTTGGCTGTTGATAGTTCTGAATTTGTTGTCATTTTACTGTTCATAGTTTTGATCTTCTTTTTCTTAGATAAGTCTCTTTAATATTCCATATAATAAGGACTTGGCGATGATAAACTCCTTGAACTTGACCTTATCTGGGAAGCACTTTATCCATCCTTCCATTCTAAATGATAGCTTTGCTGGATAGAGTAATCTAGATTGTAGGTCCTTGCTTTTCATGACCTGGAATACTTCTTTCCAGTCCCTTCTTGCCAGCAAGGTTTCTTTTGAGAAATCAGCAGATGGTGTTATGGGAACTCCTTTGTAGGTAACTCTCTGACTTTCCCTTGCTGCTTTTAAGATTCTCTTTTTATCTTTAACCTTAATTATGATGTCTTGGTGTGGACCTCTTTGGGTCCAACTTGTTTGGGACTCTCTGAGGTTCCTGAACTTGTAAGTCTATTTCCTTTGCCAAATTAGAGAAGTTTTTTTTTTTCATTATTTTTTCAAGTAACTTTTCAATTTCTTGCTCTTCCTCTTTTCCTTCTGGTACCCCTATGATTCGGATGTTGGTACATTTAAAGTTGTCCTATACGTTCCTAAGCCTCTCCTCACGTTTTTTTGAAATTTTCTTTTTTTCTGTTCCAGTTGAATGTTTATTTCTTCCCTTTGTCACAAATCGTTGATTTGAAGCCCAGCTTTGTTCCCTTCACTGTTGGTTCTCTGTATATTTTTCTTTATTTCACTTTGTATAGCCTTCATTTCTTCATTTTGTGGCTGTACTCAATCATTTCTCTGAGCAACCTGATCACCAGTGTTTTGAACTCTGCCTCTGATAGGTTGGCTATCTCTGGGTCATTAGTTCTTTTTTGGGAGTTTTGATCTGTTCTTTCATTTGGGCCATATTTCTTTGTCTACTCTATTTGGCAGCCTCTCTGTGTTTCTGTGTATTAGGTAGAGCTACTTTGACTTCCTGCATCAGTGCACCTGTTACACTGTAAGGGACAAAGCAACCCACTTTGCAGCTTTGTGGTGCTGTATGTGGGGGAGGCATCAGAGAGGGAACAATGCTGGTTGCTTGGCTCTCGCCCCATTTTCAGTCACTTCCCCTACTTTCCAGACGTGACTGGCAACCTTCTAGCTATTGCCCTCATGCTGATTCCCTGAGTGGGTGAGCTTGTGTACATTCTAGGACCCTGTTGGCACTTCAAACAGACTCTCCTGAGAAACTGGTGGTTTCTTCCCTCACCTTGACCCCCAATGGTTTTTATAGCCAAAGGTTATGAGGCTTTATTTCCCAGCGCTGTAACCCTGGGATGCGTGGTCTGGCCTGGGACTGGGATTGCTTGCTGACTAGTTGTCCCTCCCAGTTTTTATTTGCCGCACATGAGTGTGGAACCGCCATTCCACCAGCTGCCACAGCTGCTGCATCACCACATGTCCTCTCCACCCCGGCTGCCTTTCTTCACTCCTCCCCATCTGGATGAATGTTTCTTCTTTAACTCCTTGGCTGTCAGACTTCCATACAGTTCAATTTTCTGGTAGTTCTAGTTTTTCTTTTATAGTTTTTAGATTGGTTGTTATCCTTCTTATTGTTATGCCAGGAAAAGACGCATGTCTACTTATGCCTCCATCTTGGTCGGAAGTCAGCAGTATCACTGACAGCTTATTTTAAAGATTATTTTTAGCTGATTGTTAAACAGCAATCATTAAAATTTAAATTATATATAAACTTACTCATAAATCATATTAAAATATAGATAATACATACTTGAAACACATCACTTCCTAATTATTTTACATTTAAATTTTTATTTTATATGTGAGTACTATCTATGCTTTTGAGGTTATGAGTGTCTATCATATATGAGTGGTGGGAAGATTTTGCTACTGCTCATCTCTTGCCAATTCTGCATTTGGTTATGTCAGATTGAAACTGTGGGACTGGCCATGAACCAACTAGACCTTCTCTCCATCTTTCCTGTGAACTGGTTGTTAAGCATTACCAGAATACCACTTCTTACTCCCTTCCCCACCAGTCTACTCTAAGTCCCTGGAGGAACTCTCACTTTTGTACTCAAGTAGCCAGTGCTGCTTGAGAAAGTCATTTGACAGTATTTGTGTTGCACTGTAAATTCATAATCGCCAATTTTTAATAGCCTTTCATCACTTCCATCACTTTTATGACATTTCTCTGTTCAACTAATTTTCCCAAGTCCCACAACCATGCTAAACCTTCTCAAATTTCCTCAAACCTCAGCTACACTTCTCCTCACTTTCAACTGATGATTTCATCTCTTTCTTTTAAAGAAAAGAAAAAGAAAAAGTTTTTCTAAGTAGAGTTCCCTCAATATCCTGTTGGCAAACCTATACACATCTGCACTCATTTTCTCATCCTCTACACCTGTTAGAATAAATGAGGTATAAACCTGGTAGTTAAAGCCATACATTGCCAATACTCCCTAGACCCTGTCTTCCTCTAATAGACATATACCTTCTGGGAACTTTTACTCTACTTATTATTTCTCTTCTATCCACATGTTTTAAAAATACTAATCTTTTTCCCATCCTAAATGTAAATTTTCTTTATCCCATGTCTTCTCCAGCTATAGCCTATCTGGCCTCTTTTTGAAAGAGTTTATACAGCCATTTCCATTTTCTTGCCTTCCATTTACTGCTTAACTCACTCCGATTTGGCTTCTGCTCCATCATCCCATAGAAACTGCTCCTGCTAAAATCTATAAAAATTTCAATGTTGCTAATAACCCAAATCCTTATGTTTATTTTTCTTGTAATTTTTCAGCAGCATCCAATACTATTAATCATTCTTTCCTTGAATCTCACTCCTCTTAGCTTTCCTGATTTTAATGTCATCTCTTTGGCTGCTTCTTTTCAATCTTCTTTACAGATTCACTCCCCTTTATCTAGTGATTAGATGTTGAAGTTCCTCAAAACTTAACTATGGGCTTTCTTATTTGCACACATTCTCTTTCTCCTAGATACTCTATATGCAAATCACTTGATATTTCTATCTCTACCCCTGACTCTAAGCTCTAGACCCTTATCTTCCCCAGTCAAGTCAATCTACCCATTTAATCTGGATGTCCCCAAAGCTCCTCGAACAATGTGTCAAACCAAACTCATGAACCTCCCTAACATCCTCCCAAGATCCACTTACAGCATTCCCTATCTGACTAAACAGCACTAAAATTTACCTATTTGTGCAAGTCCCATAAACCCAGGAATCACCCTTTTACTACCTTCACCCTCAACCCCCATTAGTCAATCCATCACATCCCCTTGTTTTTACCTTCTGTATATTTCTCTTATTTGCCCATTTTTCTCAGACTAACCCATTCAACCGTATCTCCCAGAGGAGCTACTACTACTCCATGGCCTTACTCTCTGATTGACTCTCATATCCATTTACTCTTACCCCCTCTGATTTGTTTTCTACACTAGAGTGATGGGGCTCTTTTAAAAACACAAATATAATCATTTCACCCCTGCTTAATATCCTTGCATAGTTTGTTAGTATTAACTTTGACAACACAACTCTTAAGATTCTCCATGCTCAAACTGCTGCCTCATCTCCTACTAACTCTGAGCTCTGAATGACTCTCGCTTCAGTCTTCC